>JAUMHA010178606.1:0-16437 GCA_032359765.1 Saxidomus gigantea
TCAGACGCTTGATCCCGAAACAGGTTACATTATAGTAATATTATCTTATAAACATTTTGCTGTCAATCAGCTTAGTGGCTGTTTCCTTTCTACTCATGTAATACCAAATTGATGAGTTCTATTAATTCATCAAATAATTGGGTTTGAGTTATTTGATGGCAATAGTCATTCGCAGAAATTTCAAGATAATTGCAAGAGGAATAGAAAATTGCATTGGCCAAAAGCTATGTCTTTCTGGACGCAATATAAAATAATTCACTGAAGGAATGTGGTTGAGAGCGAGTAAAAGTGGGAACAGGTAGATATCGGGAAATACTTCTTAAACAATAGAGGATGGTTGCAAATTATTCTTAAACTACTTTTCATAAAAAAGACATATTATGAAAAACATAAAGAGAACGAAATTAAAAACATATTACGAATATTTAAAATATCATATTTAGACTTTACTGCATCATGTGATCTGAATTTAGAATTGTATCCTTTTAGCTTTTACCAGTTGTCATGTTGGTAACATTACTTAAGCATGAGGTTTAACAAAATCGGCAATTTTAAAACTTTTGTGTCTCAGACTTGTGACAGTGCTTTTCAGACAGTCTGTTTAGCAATAGGAGTGCTATCTTATTAAACAGAATTGTACATTACGTCGATCCTTGTGTTAAGTATCCGTTAATCAAACATACAAAGTATTGGTTTACTTGAGCATTTAAATCATTACATGATCTTTTCCTCATAATAGTGTGTAAATATGCCAATTATACATGAACTGGTGAATTTTGACGGTTGCATTATTTGTTTTCAATAGGCGAGGCACCGATCGATCCAGGGATAGGTTTTTTACCACCAAACAACGGGACATCGGGTCAAGGATATGTAACATTTTCAATTCAACCAATGGAAGACGCGCAACATTTATCAACAATACACGCGAACGCGTCCATATTCTTTGATCAAAATGATCCCTTAGATACACCAAATATTTTCAACACGGTTTGTATTTCCCAAATAGTTTTGCAATAGAACCAAAGGGTATTTTGAATGAAAATAAAAATTATTCGGAACATATCAAACTCTTTCAAACATAACACTGAAAAAACATGCTTCTAGGTCGGCAACAAAGTTGAAACATTGTGTATTCAAAAACTGAAGAAAAATATATTTCATATGAAATTAAAAACAGATATTGAAAAAAATACCCCTATCAAGGTATGTCCGTTTACTTTGACTGCGCACTGGTTATGACTTTAAAGTTTAGCATTGTATGCACTATTATGGCAAGCGAAATGGACATTATTCCTTAAATTATCTGCTTAATGTGCATTTCGCTTTCCATACACTATTTACATGTAATATAGCATTATCTAAATATAAGTATGGTATTATATTAGATTGACGATAGTTCCCCAAATGTGACTGGGGCGGTTATAAAAGAGACTGAATCGTCATACTCGGTGACACTACTCTTGGAGGCTATTGATTCGGGATCAGGCGTGAAATACATCGATTTATTTCAAGATCAAGGTAATGACAAGTTATTGAGCGTGAATGTTAAAACTAATTCCGTATCTAACGAAACTTTCTTCCATTACATGAGAAAGAAAAATATTTCGTGATAAGCTATTCATTACGATTCCTTTGAATTTTGTTTTTACTTTAGTTGGAAGTGATTAAAAGATACATATACAGGGCAATAGAAAACTTAAAGCCAATCTACGTGTACGGAATTAGTGGTAAACGTTACATATCATATCATATGTTTATCAAACAGCAAAATAAATCCCAGAGCGTAGTGAGTTTTATTAAACATTATATCACTATATTTGCCCAATGTCTGCAGAGTAGTTTGTTATTTCATTTCATTTGTAGAGCTGTATAAGGCGTATTATGTAGTTTGCAAGTTTATGCATGTACTCTTTTCGTTCCTTTATCTAGACAACGGGTATTCAATCTTTAGACCTGGGCTAACAGAGACTACCTTTGTCATGCCTTTACAACCAGGAGAATCATACACATTACTGGCTGTTGGAATCGATCATGTTGGTAACCGACTGGAAATGAAAACCGTTTCATCAAGCAACATCATTAACGTTACCTCCCCGAATCAAATAGGTTTGTCAAAATTATGATGCAAAGAATGCTTTAGTAATAAAAGAATATAGTTACGTCAAACAACTTTTTAATGAAATGAAATTATATATTCTCCCTGATAAAAGGTTGTTTGTTGCAAAATATTGCTTCTTTTCCTGCGACTAATTCAAGATGAGCAGCATTCATCAGTTTCTACTAACGCCATTCATGTGTGGCAATAATCGTAAGGATCTTTAAGGAACTGGTTAAGAAATAAAAGAAATTTGATATTTAGCATCCTTTGCAGTCAAATGCAGCCACAATGATTAAAGTACAAAAGTAGTTCTGTTTTACGAATAATTTTTTATTTAGTTTAGTTATAGCAATATAATGATGATGGTGATGATGATTAAAAGACTGCTACTGTTACTGATGATAACTTTTATAATCATATGCATCTGTGTTTATTTTAAAGTTGAGTGTAAGTGTTCTGGTAATGGTAACTGCAGTTATGGATCACATCTTTGCAACTGCTTAGATGGCTTTTACGGACCGCATTGTAATTCTAGTGAGTACTCTAATGCAGTTCACACCTTTTAAGTATTTATTCTCACAATAATTATATATCTTTCGGTTCTAAAATTAAGAATTTAACCAATGCACGGTTTTGTCTTCTAAACTTAATATACAGTAAATTTAACATAAACATTTGAGTTTCGTTTTAAACGTTTCATATCATATTATTTAAACTCGACAGTTAATATAGACAATTATGTCTTTACAGCTATTGAAAACTGTATGTTAACTGACTGTTTCCAATCAAATCGGGCCATTTCTAACTCGTTTGCCTAATAATTATCTTCAGTATAGACAATTGTGTTCTTTGGAACTTTAAAGCTGTTCTTTGAGGAACCCTTATCGCTGCACATCGAAAAAAAAAAACAATGTCACGGTAATACTGTCACCGAGATACTGACAAATTATGTAGAGATGACCACTTCAATTAGTCTTTTAACTTCAAGTAGAATGTCTTATTTTAATCTATTGCAAAATAATGTTGACGAGCTAGAAAAAGATAATTGATTTACCTCATCTCAGAAACCACCTGTATCTTAACAATAGCCTTACAGCCTGATACAGTGTACACTGAAACTAAAGTGTGCCATATCCAATCTTAATTGTAGTGATATAAAGGTGTTGATGTCAATCTTTTTCTTAACGAACCTCGTTATTTCAGCTGTACCACCACCCGAACCTCCCGTTCTTGAACTTAAATCTCAAGTTGGCTTCGTAAATCAGCCGATTGAATTAACGATATCTGCAAGAAATCTTTCCGGGTCGTTAGAGGAAATGGAAATCTTTGTCTCGGGATTCCAGAACGGCACAAAATTTTCTGCAGGAACTTTGCTTACCAACGACACTCTTCATTTGTCATATAAAGAATTCGGAAAGCTTAACATGACTATTCAGGAACCGGGACAATTTAAAATGAACATATTTGTTGTCCAAACATCTGCGGAGAGGAACTTTACAAGGTCCGGCGTACTACTAATCAATGTGTTCGACACAATTGATGGAGTCAACATCAATCTGCAAGGCTGTTTTACTGAACAAAACGGGTTAACTGTAGTATTCCTTAACCTGACGGTTGCATTTGATAATGAAACGTCGATTGTTTCAAACTATAGTTCAAGCATAATACCTCATAAAACGCTTTTAACACTACCCTCATGGTTGCATCTAATTGGTGAGGGACTTGAAGAGACGCGGGGAGTTTACACCGTCGGTGATACGCTTGTAAACACAATGTTAAGTACAAGCAACAGGTTAGAGCCATTCATGCTATCAGTCGATGTTCATGCAGAATATAGTGGCTTCCCTGCATCAGCATCAAAGAAATTCCAGATAACAGCATTCTGCGGAGGAGGTAAAATATAACTTTTTTTTGTATATTTATTTGGTTTTTGCACGGTTTTTAATTTTAAGGCTTATTTCAAGTTTGATTTTGCTTCAGTGCAATGTAAATCGTTAGTGGAAAATGGAAAGTAAGCAATTCAGCGCAAGCTTTTCATCATAGTTATACTTTAATTTGTGCGTTTAAACATTTCTGAATAAAATGTATGAAGATTTATCTAGTAAACCTTATTATCACACTTGAATGGTTGTCTCTCATTTGATAGTATCAGAGGTAATGGAAAGATTGATTTTTTCCATTTATGCTTTGTTGATACCTTCATGATTCCAAAAACCGTAAGTGGATTGAGCAAAATGTGTTGTTTTCCGCCTCAATTAAAAAAATGAACTGTATGGTTGAATACTTAAAACTTTTGATTGTAAATAATACCTTGTTTATGCTTAATGATAGGAGTTTTGTTATTCAATCACGAATGAATTTTCGGATAGCATTATGATGGAGCTGTGTTTTATTTACTCTATAACAATATTGACAATATTTTTGTAACATATTCACGATAAAAACTACTGTCTTGAAGACTTTCTGATTTTTTTTTCAATATTGAACAAATAATGAGATATAATTTTATTTATTATAGAGCATGTAGAGTTACTTTCGAATAAGGAAAGTTTTCATACATAAACAGTCAATAACTTGGTAATAGATCTATAAGAGCCACAAATCATTTTGCTGATAAGTGATAATTCGATATTTTGTTTTCGGAAATAAGAAACAGTAGAAATGTGGCTAGAAAATCAAAATATAGGCTTAAAAGTTATTTGACAAACATTATGGCAAGACATCAACAGTTTACTTTTTGCAATTTATTGGTATGGCAGTAATTTAAGTATCTATGTATCACCACAGAGTGTGGTCCTCATGAATACGGTGTGAGCTGCGATCAACCTTGTCCCTGTAACTGGCAGAATGCTGCAGGATGTGATAAATTCACCGGGTCCTGCGCATGTGGACCGCAGTGGGAGGGCGCTGCTTGCAATGATTCGGGTAAATTTCTTAAAATCACTATATATTCCGGAACGATGATTTCTAACCTATTTTTTTTAACTCTATCCTGACCCTGAAGCAATAATATAAGTTAATAGTCTAAAATATTTGTTTTTAAACCGCATTTTTGGTCAATATTTACTGACAATTTATTAACATGTTCGCTTAAAAATTGAGGACCTGTAGGAATGTGTAATGAGATTATCTATTGGAATATTGCCCGTCGCTCCTTGAACGATTACGTGTAGGTGCCAACAATACACTTAAGAACAAAATACAATCCCCAATTGCTTTAAGGCTAAGATAAAAAAACTAGATTAAAATAAACTTTTAATCTAAATTCAGCTCGTTACATGTAGAAATAAAAGAGTCTCATTTTCAGTATGCCACTGCATTTTAAAAAATATGGCCAAGTGCGAACCTGTATCTGAAACCTGTTTCTGTAAGCCTGGTTGGACAGGAAATAAATGTGAGGCTGATATTGATGAATGCTTGAATGAAACTATATGCGATGTGGTCATGAACACCACATGTGTGAACAGAGACGGAGGATATGACTGTGTCTGTCCTGTTGGATATGATATCAAAGATGATAAATGTGTTGGTAAGATTTTAGACAATTTAATTTTAGGTTTCTTTCTTTTAACAAATATTCCTTTTTTTCAAATTTAATTTAGAATTATGTAGTTACCACAATGATGTATTAAAATCAATAGACACAATTCATACATTTTGTAAAAATGAAACGCTCATACAATTTACTAAGTAGTATTTAACGAAACGCAAAAGGAAAAGCCGTGCTGTAGGAATAGAGCCTTGGCATCCTTACCCGGAGGTCGTGTGTTCGAATTCCGTCAGCGGTAATTGACCGGGACCTCTGCAATCCCATCTATCGGCGCGAGTACTGGACAGAACTCTATGAATTGTTCATCGAGAGCAGTTGCAAGATTGTGTACTATGATCGATGTAAAATATATACATTTAAAACCAAACGGTCTGTGTTTTCACAGAATGTGGAGAAGGTCTTTACGGTTTTAAATGTGAAGGCATCTGTAACTGTAAGTGGAATAACACCGACGAATGTGAGAAAATTAACGGAACATGCATATGTCAGGAGGAATGGAGTGGTGAAACATGCGATATTGATATCAACGAATGCCAAAACACTACAATATGCGTCGCTTATCCTCATACTGCCTGTCAGAATAAGGTCCCTGGATATGACTGTCTTTGCCGTTTAGGATATAAACAGGAAGATCAGGAAGACTCCTTTTGTGTCGGTAAGTTTAATTATAGAACAATTCTGTAGGTGATAATTACCCCGGTAATGCAGATATTGCCGGGGGTTTTAAATTGGGAAAAATCCATTCAATCGGATTTTCTGTTTTTCCAATTGGAAAATGGTTTATTTTCCTTGGTTTTGAATCAGTCTACAAGTTTCAAACATAAAAATGTATCCCTTTTGAAATTTAAAACTTTTATTCCTACGATAAAGACCTTTCCATAGACAATATAACTCATAGTTATAAATCAAAAACTCGATTTTAATTTGGAAAATTTTTGAATTCAAAATTAGCTGGAACGTTAATTTTTTGATTAAATAACATTTCATTTTGCATGTTATTATTTTTCAAACAACAATTATGTGATGTTAGCTCTGCGCGAACAGTGGCAAAAACTGATAAAACATTCGGTCGGATATTTATCTTTATACAAAACTGTTTCTGAATTTAATAACGTATGTGTTATTGTCTTTCATATCAATGTCCGCATCTAAGACAATAATTTAAGATAATTCATTCAATCTTTATGTTTTAACAGGTTCGACCACAATGTATGTCAAAACGCTAAATTAGGTTACGGAACGAAATCGAAATCACTAAATGTTTGGTATTCTTTTTTTGTTTTCAAGAGATGAAGAAACCAGAAGAAAACAAAACTGTAAGCACCCAACATGGTGGTAAGTCGTGATTTCAAGATTAATAATAATCTTTCATTTATATCATATTCTTACGCTAAAATTTAAAGATTCAGAAATGTTTTTAAAACTGGTATTGAATGACCGCTGTTCATTTAAACAAAATATAAGAGTGAAGGTATCAACTATGACCGAGTAAATGGTAGTTAATTCAGAGCTCAATAATTTTTAGAGAATAACAAGACATGAAAATAAGTGGTACGTTCAACGTTAATATGACTTTGAAATGGTATATAAAATCGTGATAAAGGAAAATAAGTGGAAATCAATAAAACGCGGTACATTGCTAATGTCCCTATGCCTTCTTCGAAATTATCTATGATACCGATGCCGTATTATTACGGATATATTTGCCGCAAAAAGTAGACTTTTACTTTCCACAACTTTACAAAATATTAGAAAACTATCTACTAAGCCCACCTAGTGTGGCTTTCCTATGTGATTAACGTTAGAACAGTTAGAGAGTTTATAGTTTAATTCAATTGCATCTTTTATTTGTTGCTTGGTTATTTGTCTTCGTTTTATTTCGAACTACATCGATAGAACATTTCACTAGCATATCGAATGAGTAGCCATAGTCATTGATTTTCACAGTTTACATGTAAATGATTTATAATGAGTAAAGAAGTGATTCTTGATAGTTCTTAGCCGGTGTTTAAATATCTACCAAAATTAATCACATTTTTCTCTTTATGACAGAACGAGTCACACATATAACTGTCCATATCGACATTCAGGTTCCTAATACAGACAATCTCGAGGTCGAAGTGACTTACCAGAAATATAAAACTCAAGCTACTGAAATGGTATGAGAACATTTACAGAATAAATGATTCCTATTTACTTCTGTTTCGATATTTTACAAAATTTTAAGAATAAACATTTATCTTTCCAATTAAAGAATTATCTGATCTCTTTAAATAATTGTCATTTTTATTCAAATGGCTTGCTCTTTTTTGTGAAAAATATTGTCTATCTCGTAAATGATCTATCCATACAATATGGCTAGCCGAAAAGCGTTTACAATACTCTTATAAAATATTGCAAGACGACGCAAGTTATCTTGTTAGAAGTGTTAAGACAAAGTTACAGTGTGTTGGTTTTGTTTCAGCTATCCGTTTACTATAGAAAAGAGCTTGGTGATGGTTTTATTAGGGTAATTGTACAAAAAATAAGGTAAAAAGGTTTACTCTACGATTGCAATTTCAATACTAATTTGCGAGCAGATTTGTAACCTTATTGTAATATTTAAAAAAGATAAACGGCGTTGAGTCCGTCCGTCCAATGATTCGTTTTTTCTACATTAAACTTAAATTTTAGCGTAATTTTGTTATACAAAATATAGTAGAGTATGAATTTATGCATTCTTTGATGAAAGTAGTTTGTTGTGACGTCATTAACTTGGATGCCAAGAAATATATCCCGATCTGGTATGCAAGAAATAATTTGCAACCTGGAATTTGTTCTGCCATAACCGTATTTCAGTTATTTTAACAAGCGGACAGTTTAAGCATAGTATTGGTCGGTGAAGTAGCAGTCTATTTTTAAATCAACTCTTACATTTTATTGATACAAGAGTGACGGTCGTATTCTATTGGGTTGTTTGGTGAGTTCTATGCGACTGACATTTTTGCAGTCATTCTCATACCGACGTTATATTTATATTATCATCGTGTATTAAGGTCGTGAAAGTCCTAACTCTAAATTGAGAAAAATGTGTACGCTTTATAACCAATACTATACAATGTCAATCGGTTTTAATGCTTATAACTTACAATATTTTAGCGATGTTTGAATGCGAGTAGTGTTATGTGTTTATTTCATAAATAATTTATAAAGACTAAATAACGAAACAGCTTGCCATGTGGCGCATCACAACTGACGTGTAATGAAGGAAAATACTTGTCGAATACGACCGATGAACATATGCAACATCATATGTGATCTGAAATTCCAGAAATATGCATTGCAGAATACTTTTAATAAATCATATTCACTATGCAAGCCTGCATTGAGAATACCGTTCTTTCGGCTTTTGCAAATATTAAGTAGGGATGGTAATGGCTCTGTCTAAATTTAAAGAGGTCATATGAAACGGTTTTGGAATAAAATCTTCAGCTGTGCCTGTATATCTTCAGAAGATGAGATAGCTTCAAAGGAACAAATTGAATACTTACCCGAGGAGATAACCTCAAATCAAATAATTTATCTAATTCACCGCGCTATCATTCGTGACATTTGATTGGTGCAAAAAGTAGCTCAAAACTCATCTATACAGCTAACGCTAATAAGGGCTTCTTAGAAAGAAGATAATATGGTTTGCGCAACATGTATATATATCAATGTGACACGTAAACAAGCACTCAAACTAAGACGATAAATGAAAGATAAAAGTATACAGAATTGTGCATCATGTTTTTTCGGCGATCTTCGTACCGTATTTTATGCATTGCGATAACAAACAAAACATTCAGGTATGCTTTCTATGTAAGTATATTGTAACTGATTCAACTTTCAGTTCCACGTATGCTCAGTCAGTTTAGTTGCAGTTACAAGATACCACATGAAACATTTATTTTATAGTTTGGGAAGTCTTGTCATTGAACATGATGTCATAACGAGAGACACTGAAGAGGTGTCAGAGTATTTGGCTTTTGCTGTTGTTAACATGAAATTGCATAAGGATAACACACCGATGACGTTTAACGGACAGAACGTTTCTGTAGAAGGCGTCAGTTTGAATGAAACTGAAGGTAAATTCCGAAAAAAGTGTTTTCTTTTGTTATATCCCTCTGTTAGTTTTCTTCTTAATATAGAAAATATAAAGTTCCATCGAATGCAATCTTAAAGTAGACGATGTTAAGTTAAGATAATTTTGATTTGATCATTTAATGCCATTGCGTTAGTAATAACATTTTATTCATAATAACATTTCGTATTCTTTTACATTGCAGTGACAGATATTTGTGAAGTATTTAAGTTGCTCAGTCCGTGTAACATGTATTGTAAAAGGGACAAACAGGATGAACATAAGTGCAGGTATACAATCCATATGTTTATCTCGCATGGCAGAAATTGCTAGAGCGCCGTACATCGACCACTTTCTGTAAACAAAATTTTCCATGAAACTGCTGAGCCAAACTTGATGACATTTGGAAGGGATGTTCCTTGTACAAAGTTCTACCAAATCTATTCATAAAATTATATTCCATGCAAAACGCGTGATGCCATAGCAAGGCGAAACTTTATTGGTTTGTCAAAAACCACAAAAGCTTATAATAAAAGCAGAGTTTTCATATGTAATGTGTAACATTGTTTGTTCAGATCGTGTCAGAACTTGGGTTTTTTATTGATATATTTTAGCAATATATAGATGTTTGAGGTTTGGGTCTCTGTAATCGTGACCCCTTGTCAATATTATACAATTATAGACTAATTTTGAGGTCAATACATAGACTTGCGGACCTGTTAAAAGTGATATTGACCGAGGACGAATATCCCTTTTAACAGGTCCACAAAACTATGTATTGACCGACACATTAGTCTAAAATTATTATATCGTATACCTCATAAATAGTAGTGAAAATCATGCGAAAATATAACAGAAATGACGTCTTGAAATCCGTGCAGGTCTACACATCATTTTCTAGGTCTACACATACTTTTGCGGACGCGTGACGTGAGCGCTATCGGCCAATCAGGCCAATCAAGTATCTATGATAGTTACACGATATAGGCATTTGTACCCAGATAAACGATACACGGCTTTTGCGGCTTTCTTGTAAATTGTTTATGTTAGATACTTTGTCGGGACCTATCTGTACTGATCTTGGCATAAAAAATGACCTTTTTTATAACTGGATTAATTAACTTTACTCTGTGTGATGTCTAATTTATTTTTATGTACTTTTATGCTGTTTATAAAAGTAAACTTGTTATTTTAGATATACATTTGATGGTAACAGAAATGGAACAATAATGTACATTTGTGGAAAGTTCGTGTTTGCGATTTTTCTTCTTTTTCATTAAACTTTGTCAGTAATTCAGCGAGCAAAATTGCCATCTATCTCATTGTTTTCTACTGTGCTGCCCTTATTTTCGTTCTTTATGGAGATGTTTATGCTTGGGAGTTATCATGATGTCCTTACCTTTTCAGAAAATTGACACCACCTGCGGAAAACCAGAAAGGTAGGTATTTTTTGTGTCACTGATTTTAAGTTCGGTAATAACATGAAACAAACCATAATTATAACAAATGTGCTAAATGTGTCATTTGCTTTGTTCAAACTTAACGTGCAATTTAATGAGACGGTACACCTGAGATGAAACGTATTTTAATTATGTTAGTGCATGTCTACTAGTAACAAACTTCGTCTTTCCTTCGTAGAAATATGACAATAAATTCAGAAAGCTGCTTTGAATGGGTCACTTAGGAGCCTTTTCTAGAGTAATGTTCTTTTCAATATTTGAATAATTAGATATAGCCTTTTCGTCTTCGACACTACTGACAACATTTTATAAGGGAAGGAATGATGTTAATCGAGTCATGACGGTTTTTTGTTTATAGCTCCATGAATTTTAAACTAAGACAAATTGTCTTTGCATCATCTCTTAATTGATTTGCTTACAGCAAATACCGTAATTTGCGTAGAATTAAAAGTGATGTTTATATACCGAGTATATATAATTCATAAGCAAAGGTTTAAGTCAATAGTTTCAAAACGTGTTCATAATTCATATCGACACATTTTTGTAAAAATCAAAGTATATTTCAAGGATATTTGGTAACATTTGTCACTCTTATCTGACATTTTAGTATTTATCTTTACTATGTTTTTGATCCTGCTTCTTATTTTTTACCGAATTATTTTATCATAATATTATTTCCGTTTCTGCACATGACATGTATTTTCAGACGACACCAAACTGATCATTTCTTTGTCAGCTGGTTTATCAATAGCTGTTATAGCAATTTTATCAATTGTCATGGCATGCGTCTGGAAGAATAAAAAGAAGACTTTAAAGAAGAGGTTCTACGCGAATCGATTTGAAAAGAAGAATCAAGTTGGCTTATCAACATTGGAAGATACAAAAATGTAACCCTTACTATGAACAATACGGATCTAGTAGTAGTCTTGAAGGCCCATACTATCCGAATCACGATGCCTATGTTTAGCAAGGCAGAAACAATGTTGTTCATGGATGAGTAGGACTTTGTAAATTTATGAAGTATATTGTGGAAACATAATTATGTATTTATTGTTTTACAGAATTAAGGGCACATTTTTCTTTATGCAAAATTGCTTTGTACATTGATAATAATCAGAATTTGTTAAGAAAGATTTAAGTTTGATTCAGCTACATTAGTATTTATATTTACATTTTTATACCCCCGTAAAAAGTTTTCGGGGATATACTGGAATCACCCTGTCTGTCGGTCGGTCAACTTTCATAACATAGGCAGTTTGTGGATGGAATTCCTCCTTGGTTTTTCGAAGGATCGCAATGAATCTTGGTACACATTATCACAATGAATAATAGATATGCAAAAAATAATATTTACGTGTATCAGAGTTATGCCCTTTGAACGTAGACATTTCTGTTGTTTGAATTTCATGTAGCATAGGTAGTTCGTGGAGAAAACTCCTGTATACTTTTGAGAGATTGCAAGAAATATTGCTACACATTATTACCATGATTTGTAGTGTGTATCTATCAAGGTGTTGCAGAAATATGCCCCATCAAACTCGCATACCATCAAACTCAGATGTTTCTGTTGTTTAGAATTATTATGGCATAGGCAGACTGTTGAACAAACCCCTTCAATTTTAAATAATCACTTTAACTTTGATATATCTAGTTGTATTATGTTTTGTCTTAATAAATAAAGTATATTCGGAATCATTTTGTCTCTATCTGATGATATTTTCCCCATGAACGACACTATTGACACCGGATGGTTAATATATTCTAGTTTAAACTTTAGTCATTTCTTGATAAATCATGAGCCCCAACATTCTGTTACTTGTTATCCATGATTAAAAGCCCAATGGCACTTGAAAAAAATAATTTCTGAAGTGTAGAATATATTGGGAAACTGCCAGAAGGCTACGAAAGTATGCCTTAAATGTAACACGATATCAGGTATGCACTTACATCTTATATCAAATTATATATTTACATGTAGTTTAAACAAATTTTATTACATCTGTCTAACTGTCAAGTTCTTCGAAACTCTGAACCTTCATCTTGAGTTATTCCCAGAAATCGCATCTAAAGAAATGTTTGTGAATGTCACTGTTAAAGACAAAATACTGCAGACGGGAAGTTTAACCTTCATAACGGCACCTGTCTGAAAATTATAAATATTTATAAGTATGCCTCCGTATTTAAGCACACCTGAGCACGAAGGTGCATCTTCCTTCAAATGACTTCTCCTCTGATACCGCTTGGCTAATGATTTCAAAACTTCATAGTATTCATTTTTGCATCGTCCTCTTTCCAGATTCCACCGAATTTACTTGATCCGTGCAGAACTTATGGCAACCGAAAGGAAAAATTACTGGCCCGTATATTTGGCACATACGTTCCTTGGGTATCCCTCTACAAATTTCTCCAAATAATTTCGATCCATTTAAAACATGGCCGCTAGGGAGTGCCAGAGCCACTCTCTCGATTTCAAAATAAGTTGGCACTAATGTTTCCTCATTGGCTTCTATCAAAACTCGTTGAAATTCCGATTCGTCAAAAGTTGAGCCACGCCGTGTCAAACATACCATATCAAATATGTTTCGCTCTAAAATCTTCATTTTTTTAATGCTTATCATTTTTTGACAGAATATGTATGACAATATAAGGGGATAGAGGTTTCTCGGGTTTCGAAGAGCGGAGTTCTGATGTATATTCGCTAAAATGGCGGAATAAGACTTATTTTTTGTTGTCGAGGACGACAATTTATGTAAGTAAATGCTTATTTGTCATTAGTTCGAATTGCTAACACGTCCATTCCTTGGCCGTATGTTATTAATGAAATCAACACATTTGTTGTGAGTCGTAGAATGAAGAAAAAAGTTATTGAAGGGACAAATTGGTCGGTAGGGGTCAGGCTAGGCTTTGTGTCGTATTTTTCCCCATGTCTAGACTGAAAACACTTTCTGCTCGAGCTTATTTAAATATTTTTGTCAAAATATTTCTAGATCTAATATTTTGTCATGATTTACACTGACAGGTTGGAAAGGTAGAATCTGAAACGATCATATTAATAAATCAACATATGCCTTCATTCCACGGTTTTAATTCTTTATTTCAATGGGAAATCATGAATGCCTTTCTGTTTTGTAATGGCAACAACAAGGAAATATTTGTTTCTCACCAAAGAAAATATCAGAAAGGCTCTGCACCAAATGGTCCTTTGTCAGGGACTTGATTATGTTCTCCCCTTCTTACGATTCTAACCTAGGATAAGTGTGTCCGTGAAGTGGCGGATGCTGTCTGCAAAACATATTATATCGTCTGCTAAATGTTGAACATTCATCATTTATGATCTGCAAGAGTAATTGAGTAAATGGGTGCTAGAGCATAATTTTGTACTTTTCAGTTTCATTACTGAAATGTTTTAAACGTAACAAGTATTGGTCGTCATCTAATAGAAGCAACATAATGTTGTTATTGTTGAATTAATGTCCCAGTAGCGTTAGATACATATAAATAGATAATAAGTTTACGGTTAGAATAATGACAAAGTTGTGTTATATATAGTCTACAACAATCTTGACGTATACATGTCTTCCTCATTTATTGTCACTCCTTCACGAAAAATCATTGTCAGACATGATTCCTCATTGTTACAATATCATTGAACACAAATACTGCGCTAAATGTATACATGTTGTTTCGATCTAAAAGGCAAAGTTAAATGACGGTCAATTTCGCCGGTAATATATCATTCTTTGAAATATAAAACCTACAAATAATTTAAATACAAAGTGCCACTGGGACTATTACTGTGCTTACTATTGAGGAAGTAGTACGAGCATCTGGCGGACATATTAACGAGCCAGATTAGGCAGAGAGTCCCTCCAGAAACATTTTTTTACATACTTGACCACTTGTGATGAATGAAATATGCCTACGATTTAAGACAAGAGAAATATTCGGGGTTTCCTCTCTCATTCGCCAATTTGGCGACAGCTTATTAGTTCGGGCGACAACCCTCTACAACAGACATAAAGCAAAACAAAATAGATGCCCACGGGCGCCACTACCAGCACTATACCCGATGACTGGCGGAAAGCCAATGTATCACCAATATATAAGAAAGGGAGCAAGTACAACCCTGAGAACTACCTTCCTATCTCCCTTACATGTATTTGCTGTAAACTACTCGAACATATTATTACCAGTCACATTAATATGTAACATGGGGAAATCAACAACAAATTGAACCCACTACAACATGGCTTCTGCTAAGGTCGATCCTTCGAGACACAGCTCATAGAATTCACGGACGACATATCTTCAAATCTGGAAAAGGGTTAACAGACAGACGTTCTTGTCATGGATTTCTCCAAGGCGTTTAACAAAGTCTCCCACAGTCTTCTCCTTCACAAGCTGAACCATAGAATAGACCAAGCATCACCTAACTGCTCGAATACCCCCAATGCACCTCGCTACCGAACCGCATAAAGATCTCTTGCCTTTCCCTCCTATACAATATCTCAAACGACCTTGTTGCCATCAACAAAACCAATCGTCAATTACCACAGTCTTGTCTCATTCGACATACATCAACACACTCCTTCAATATACCACAATGTTCTACAAGCCACCGTCGGCAGTCATTTTTCACTCGAATAATCAGGGACTGGAATAGTCTTTCGCCAGGATATCATATCAGTAGGCTCAGTTCATGCCTTCAAAGCACAACTAGCCACCCTCTTTATCTCATCTAGACTCGTAAGAATGCTTTTATTTTTATCCTTCAATATACAAACTCTCACTTTTATTCTTGTCTTATCTTTGCGCTACCCCCTGGCAAAAATATCCAGTCTGTTGCCAGTATCTGGTAGAAGTACATGTAGAAGTTATATATTATTCAGCATTTAACAGTTCTTTTCTGGAAGTCCAGTAACTGCTTGCAAAGGTAAGATTTTCACGGATTTGCATACTAAGCATACTGTTTATTATTGACCTGTTATCTAACTACGAAAACATGATATATATATCTGTTGTTCACTATGTGGAAAATAGTTCTTTAATTCCCAGAAATGACTACACATTTGCCCTCAACTATACTTTTTTTAATCAAATCTGCTGAACTAGATATATATATAAATAGATGTATAATAACACTCACTGTAGCACAGGATTGCAGTTTGATGACTAAATGTCCTTTTAAACATTTAATTAGTCAACTTTTTACACAAGAAAATAA
>JAUMHA010178717.1:0-14734 GCA_032359765.1 Saxidomus gigantea
CTAGTGATCTTCCACCAGGCAAGTGGACTTGTACCAAGGTGAGCGATATAGGGCCATCTTGGCCCTCTTGTTTTTATAGATATAATTCTGTGCACGATATGTTTCTGAAATATTTTTTGTAGAATTGATCTAGTAACCATTGTACTGTCCCCACCCGTAACACCGAAATGTGCACTACATCATTACACAAGTCTCTATAATAGAATAGTATTGATATATCTTACATGCTTCACCAGTATTACCCACACATGCTGTATTATTTCATTCATTATATTTTGTTATACCATGTTGTTACTGTGTATGTAACCTGGCTATTACAATAAAAGATATTGTCTGCAAGTCTGTCATGATTGTTCAAATCATGACCCCAATCAAAGTTAACCCCGCCCAGCCCTGGGGGTCACATGATATTACAAAGTTTTTATATAGGAAAATTTCAAAACTTTTCTTGTCTAAATCCAGATCATCCAGAGCTTAGATATTTGAAGTGTAGCATTGTGTAGTGGACCTATACTTTTATTGCTCAAATCATGAACCGCGGGTCAAAATTGACCCCGCCCTGGGGTCACTTGATTTTACACAGAGTTATATAATGTATAGGGAAATTAAAAAAAAAAAATATTCTCCAAAACCAAAGGGCACAGAGCTTAGATATTTGGCAAGTAGCATCGTCTTGTGGACTTCTAACACGACTGTTTCAATCCTGATCACCGAGTCAAAATTGACTACCCCGGGGTCACCAGTGGTCTTTATAAAAAACTGTTTGTCATAAACCACAAGGCATAGAGCTATGGTGTTCTATCAATATTTTCAAATCATAACCACACTGGTCAAATCGACCCCGTCTCAGGACACTTGATTTTAAATTGAGATACATAGAAACATCTTGAAAAATCTTCTTTTCTCGGACCACAAGGCCCAAAGCTGAGACAATTGACTTGCATTATAGCATTGCTTAATGGCGAAGTACCAATATTTTTACCCAATTGGGTCCAAGTTAGCCACGACTCGGCGTCATTTGAACTACTGACCTACTTTTTTGTTTTTGGTTCAACTTCGACATTGGCTGATCTTGACCTACTGATTTACTTTCTCGTTTTTGAAGTTACAGCCATGTACAAAATGTTCACACCAACTACCCCCTTAGTCGCTCGCTTTCGCTAGAAAGAGACTTTAGTACAGCATCGTAATAAATAAAACCATTCCTGTTAAAACGGGGTTTCGCCGTGTCAGAACCGCTTTCAGAAACCCTTTCAATCAGTAAAGATGGTTAACATTATCTGTAAAAAGTTTAAGCAATGAATCCTTACCCTGCTAGAGCTTCTGAAACCGGGACTTGTCCGTCTTCAATTTGCAGTCAGTAAATATTTACTGACTGAATAGCAGAGGCTGCAGGTCATGGTCACAGTCACATGAAGTTTGGTTGTATTGATAAGAATGCAGAGATTTACATGCACACTGGTGGCAACCGGACAGCAACATGTGAGTAAAGAGAGTTTACATGGGTTCCCGCAGTCTTTCTTTGTTGCTGGCGTATGTTCAAGGACTGGAGGGACATCGTTGCTAGGATACTCTATACCTATTGCACAGGTAGAGCCATTTATGTAATTGCCTTCCACACTAACTGCCAAGTGCTGGCGAATTCACTCCGGATAGGTTAGCAGTTTATAAATAATGTTTAAACTATATGTATCTTAAATCATAGTATGGATGATTTGATTGTTGATTGCTGAAAAACTATAATTAGATTCTATATTGATAGAAAATATGATATCGACTGTTGAGTCCCGCTTCTTACCCGAATAGTTTCAAACTCGACTGTAGGGGAGACGGTGGCAAAATCATCTTTCTCTCAGTGATGACGTAATTCATGACGTCGGGATTTTAAACTGTACGAGCTATTTTTGCTAATAGCGTCAAGACTAAAAAGAGATTTTACTTTTTTTTCATTAGAAATCAAGGGAGATAATCTTATAGGTTTGAATCGTAAAAATGTGCGCTCTACTATTTTCTATATAGAGATCTACAATCGCTTAGATACAGCTACTTTTTGTCATGATTTCCTTGTCATGATTTCCAGCCTTTCACGTCTTGCACGACTACCCTTATTTTGAAGATCTATCTACATTTTGTATATACAAACAAACAATAGCGAAAAAATAACAACAGCATATTAACCATGATGCAAGAAAGTCCTGGTCAAGTGACTGGAACATATACTGTAAACAACATATATCTGCGAGTAGAAGCGCAAGAATACCCCAAGGGACTTTCGTTCTTGCTTACTCTTTAGATCATAGAAACCTGTAAGATGGATTAAAATCACATGTAATGGGTCCTTTTTACGATTGAACATCGAACAAAAGACAATCTGCCATGAAAGTGGCATTAAACACGGAGGAAAATTGCACTACATTTTAATAGGGACTACGTTTGAGAGGAGAGCGGCGGAACATCACCTATTTGCAGGTTTCATACCTTATATACTTAAATTCAAGAAAACCGGAGACCCTACCTTCTTTCTCCAGACGCCAATTGCAAGACAAGGGAGACAAATCTTAATGACTGAAATTTAGGAAAGACAAAGTAACCTCCCTCCAGATGCAATTTGCAAAAAATCAAGGGAGGCAAATCTAAATGAGTAAAATTTACGCTAAACCGTGTACCATTCCGTTTCTTCTCTCCTGATGGCAGTTGCAAAACAAGTGGGCCAAGATAGCCCTATATCGCTCACCTAGCTGAGTGCCTGGAACACTCGGTTTTTTCCCTATGATTTGACATGGTGACCTAGTTTTTGACCACACGTGACCAAGTTTCGAACTTGCTAGATTTCACCAAGACAAACATTTTGACCAGCAGTCATGATGAGAAGATGTAAAGTGTGACTTCTAGAGTGTTCACAAGATTTTTCTATGATTTCAATTAATTTTCAAGATAATTGGTATGAAATGTGGCGTCTAGAGTTTTCACAGGTTTTTTGTACGATTTGACCTATTGACCTAGTTATTGACACCATGTGACCAAGTTTTGAACCTGACCTAGAGTTCATCAATATTTACATTCTGATTAATTTTCAAATTAATAGGGTGCAAAACGTGGAATATAGAGTGTTCACAGGGTTCAGGTATAATTGACTGCATGATCTAGTTTTTAACCCCACGTGACTCAGTTTCTAACTTGGCCTATAAATTGTCAAGACTAAAACATTCTTTTTAACTTTCATGATGATAAGGGGTCAAATGTGGCCTCTATTTAGTGTTCACAAGGTGTTTCTATTATTTGACCTGGTGACTTACGTTTTGAACTCGCGTGACCCAGTTTCGAAGTCATCCAATATTTCATGCAGACATATATGACCGAATTCCATGAAGATTTGGCCATAAATATGGCCGCTAGAGTGTTCAGTCACAAAGTCCGGGCAGACGTGGACAACCAAGGAACTAAAATTAAGGAAAAACAAAGTCCCCACCCCCAAGGACATTTTTAACATGTAATAACAATTCATGACATTTATTTTGTTAGAACTTTTTAGCTATATATCTGCTGAGGTATTTTGTTTGTGATATTTTAGATACGGTAAATACAATTTGAAAATGTTGATTTACGAAATTTTAAAGTGTCAAATTTTGCCCCGCTTGTTGTATCACTTTGCCCCATGCCCGGGGCATATTGTTTAATTTCACCACCGATGTTGGATGATCGATTTCGAGTACATGAAAAAATATTATGAGTATTTTTTATTTTAAAAGATAGCCAAGACTTGGAAATTTAATGAGATGTAAACTCGAGTAGAAATCGAGAAAAAAATTACTTCGGAAATATGTAACGTCTCGCCCCGGTCTCTAATGTTTATTTCTGACCTCCGTATTAATTAATTTTCAGTTAAATTGTGTTTGTATTTTGATGTTGACCACTGTTTGCTGCATGTCTTGAATTATGTATTGTGTATGCCATCATGGGCTTTTTAGCCTATATGGATGCAATAAAATTGTCTGTCTACCTTATCATTTTGAAATAACAAAAACTAGAACTATCAGTGAAGGTGATGAATACCCCCTGCCTCCCGCCCCCCTTCCGTATACCGCACTGACACAGTCTATTATTATTTTTTTTGTAACATTTGATGCTTAAGTTATTAGACCATGCACAACTAGGCATGGTACTTAAATTATCGCTTCTGTGAAGTATCATTAAATTCTGACGAGGGGTTTTGGAGATTTAGCGTCCACAAGATTTTACAATCTCGAGCCCCTGTGACCTTTGACCTAGTGACCTGAAACATAGACCATGCCTACCTAGGCATTGTACTTATCACTTCTGTAAAGTATCATTAAATTCTAACCAGAGGTTATGGAGATTTAGCGTCCACAAGATTTTACTATCTCGAGCCCCTGTGGCCTTGACATTTACCATAGTGACCCGAAACATAGACCATGCACATCTAGGAATGATTCTTATCACTTCTGCGAAGTACATGTGACATTAAATTCTGACCAGGGTTTTTGAAGATTTAGTGTTCACAGACAGACAGACGGACGGACGGACGTACTCACATTTTGATACTTGTGGCTAGCCTTTTGTTCTCCCCATTGTTCTTTTTAGCCACTTAACAGAAAATAGCCACATAACAGCATTACGGAATGAATGACATCAAAGTAAATGTACTGTTACCTATTGTCTGTATAGCCACCTAAGTACCAGAATATATGTGAGCACGGACAGACAGACAGACAGACAGGCATAATCCAGTATACTCCCTTACGCTTTGAGTTCGCGGAGTATAACAACGTTAACATATGTTTAATAAGTCCTACAACTTCAAGTGATCCCAAGGTTTCAAATTGACTTGCTTTAAACCAACCGGCGCCTGTATACTGAAGCTAGCGTACATGTTACAATAGAGTGCATTGCAGCATATTTTCTATTATTTAACAGTTCAATATTGGTTGTATCCGGTTTCTACCCGTGTAGTATTTGTAAATCAATACATGTATTAAATGGTGCAAGCTCGACACGGAAAAATTAACTGCCTCATGTGTTCATTTAGTGAACCATAATATTTACTTTATTCAAGGATGCTGCTGCATTTCACAGCATATAGTTTATTTATCGCAGCAATACTTGGTACATGTTCTTCCGAAGGAAAACGACCAAATATTGTGTTCATTGTCGCCGACGATTTGGGTAAGTTGTATATATATTATATTACATTTGCACAGCAAAATCTACGGTCAAATAAAGTTACGGAGCAAAGTTGACATAATTTTATGTTAACGTACAAGATAGAGTTAAGTATATATACATTTTTATGTAGTAAACTTAAATGAATACTTATGTAACATGTATGTTTTTCTTCCTGACGTAGGTCTATATGACAGTCACGCGTTTGTGCGACTTGGTGGTTCATTGAACTTTAAACTATGTATGTGTCTACCTTAAACTATATAAACGCACTGTGGTAGACAGTTTTACAAGTGATTATTCTATCTTAGCTATAACGAAAATTTAATAAGATGATGTGAAATCAATTGCATATGCCTTCACAAGTTATAAAAATAAAAATTGTCGACTATTTTGTGATTTATATGCATTTATAATGCTCACAATCCTATATCATTTCTTTTATCAGAGATTTATTACAACACTTGAGCTCCGTTCAAAATCAAATGGTTTTTTTACGACAAAAGGGAAATAACTGCTGCAGGAATTTGCCAAACTCACCGAAGCTGTTACTTCCCTTACATTCCCTTGAAGAACGTATGATTCATAATTACTGAATTTATAACACCAAATAAAGAAACCACGAGGCAAAGTGGTTCAAGCACCAATGTACGCCTGGAACGCGTGTCTGGTCTGCAAGCAAGCACACCTATCTTTAGGCTATATATATACTGGCATTTTTACACAAATTGGCTAAATAATCGTACTCTAGACAAAACTGTCTGGGTATTGCTTTCAAATTTAGTTAGGTACCAGTAGCCTATGCATGGGGACATACTGTGGTCTTGGCGAGTTCACCAGGGTAGAAATCTCACGGTCGGCCGGGACTATAACAATTTTAGAAGAGACATTGATTACTGAATTTACATTCTAAGACGATCTGCACCTTTCCCTTGTATTATAAACTTATAGGAAAACAATCTGAACATAATTTTACTATATAAACTACACCTCGTTCTCCACGGCCAACGTGTGCGGTAAATGACACACATGTGACCAATGTAAGCAATTGATCGTATTCCTTGTTTGTAATTGACAATACGCTTTGAACAAAGTTCGTGGTAATTTTCCAAAACAATTGTGTTGGGATCGAAATAATAAATGCCTCTTAGTACTCTGTCGTTGAGTAAAATAGATGTAAAGTAATTAAACCACGAGTGCGTATTTTATTCAACAGTTTTTAACACATTTATTCTCCCCGCCAAGGACGGTGTGGATGTGAATTGCTTTGGTGTTATCCGTCCGTCTGTCTCTCCGTCCGTCCGTCCGTCCTAACTAAAGAACCAATGGATAAAATTTCACGAAACTAAAAAAAAGTACAATAGCATAATGGCGCGGCGCACACAAATCTTTCGTCAAGATCGGATTAGTATCTCCAGAGTTATTGCCCTTTAACTGTTATTTTCTTCTATATCCAATGTAAAAACATTATAGTTCTATCTGCCTGAAACCGATAATCAAACATAACATTTTTTGTTTTCTGCAACTAATAGTACTGAATTAATTTAACTTATAAGAACTGAGTTCACTGTAAGATTACCCCTCGGAGATAGATGAGGCTTAGCCAGGTTTGAAAGAAAGTGGATTTCGTGAGGTTAAAAACTAGGTCAAGAGGTTAAACCTATAGACACTCTAAATTCGAAATTGATAAAATCTAGGTCAAAATTGAAACAGGGTTACATGGGGCCAAAAAGGTCACCAGGTGCCTTAATCTTGACCTTTTGACCGTTTGTTTTTGAACCGACATAGTTACGAAATTTTGACTTAATGTACAGCTTTGTAAGAATTTCAAAAATTTTCAAATGACATTGATCTTAACCTTTTTGAACAATATTTAGGCTTTAGGCGCTATGGTACTCAGTTGAGCGATATATGGCCATCATTGCCCTCTTGTTTGAATTTTGAGCAGTGTTAAGGTCCATTCCAGTGATTGTCATTTCTGCATGGCCAAGCTATTCAGATCCATACTTCTTAGGCATATGCAATTTTGAGAGAACGTGTAAGACTTGGATCTGTTGATGTTTTATGAAGATCAAGCCCAGAAGCTAGTAATACCAGACTAACTAGTTCCTTCGTTAGAAAAAGAACCTTATTTCATCTCAGTGAAGTTTTTATTTTCTATTTTTTCTCAAATTTAGACAAACGTACATAAACACATAAGTGTCAACTTCAAGTTTCCTATTGAAACGTCCTCTCTTCCATGCCTCCGCGAATCAAAATCTAGGTAGGCCTAATAATATAAGTACATGTATATTATTGACACATGATATATTTAAGAAACACAGAGTATGATAATTTAAAGATATTTTACTTTAAAATCAATCCGACGTGCATTGAACTGAGATGAAGGAACGTTTCGGCACGGGTAAATGGGACAACTTTTTTAAATGTTATTCCTCTTTAGAAAAAGAACCTTATTTCATCTCAGTGAAGTTTTTATTTTCTATTTTTTCTCAAATTTAGACAAACGTATATAAACACATAAGTGTCAACTTCAAGTTTCCTATTGAAACGTCCTCTCTTCCATGCCTCCGCGAATCAAAATCTAGGTAGGCCTAATAATATAAGTACATGTATATTATTGACACATGATATATTTAAGAAACACAGAGTATGATAATTTAAAGATATTTTACTTTAAAATCAATCCGACGTGCATTGAACTGAGATGAAGGAACGTTTCGGCACGGGTAAATGGGACAACTTTTTTAAATGTTATTCCTCTTGCTTTCTGAAATGATAAATACAAGTCGGAGAACTGTATTAACTATTTATTACATATTATTGAATATTTGATAGTAGATCTATGAGGTTAACTTTATTATGATAATATACACACTTATGATTGTAGAATATCCACGCGGCGGTTACTTCCCCTTAACAGACAGTAAATGTGTATGGGGAGATCATTGCGATGGATAATACTGGCATCAGCCTTGTAAAGGCAACAACACTTACAAGCAAATAGTGGTGAACAATAATAACAGGACATGAAATATCAAGCAGATACATGTCTAAAACAGAGTCTGACATTTGATGGACGATATGTGCATATACATCTAAATTCAATTTCTTGACCTATATTTAGGCTTCAGGCGCAATGGTACTCAGTTGAGCATTGCCCTTTTGTATGAATTTTGAGCTGTGTTAAGGTCCATTCCAGTGTTTGCATAATCCCGTAGGAAATTATTATTGTTCACCACTATTTGTATGACATAAGGTGAATTGATCATATAGAGGCTACTGACTAGAATCAACACAACTTTGTACTTCTTCATTGAGTTACATACATAACTTTCTGTGCAAACAATGCAAGCCTCAAGAGATTAGTCTCATCAGATCATTGAAAATTGTCATCATTTGATGAAGATTGGTGATTGCACTATGTTGGGTTCCTGCAAACAAACAAAAATATACAATTTGGAACAAGACTATGTCATGTAGAGTCTATGTCCTATAATGTAGTCGTTATGTGTACAAGGCCTCGTAACAGGAAATTTAAGTCACATATCAGAACGGAAGTAAGGTAAATTCTCATGTCTCTTAAACTTAGATATTGACCTACTATTAAATTATTTGAATATCAGTCGGGGTATTGCTTTTTTCCGGCTTTGTATGTTCTCTTTACATTCATATGAGAAGCCAGCTGGCATAATACCTCTATCAGTATTCTTTCATAAATAGTATTCTTTTTGTCAGTTGCATTTATAATTGGACTTCAACCGGGTTTGCCTTCTGTTCGCTTTTGCGAATAAACGAATAAAGAAGAAATATGGTAAGTGCAGACACATTGAAATATACATTTTTAGCATATATATATATGCATATTAGCGACTAGCAAAATCGTGATTTGGTAATTTTCAAAACTCACTTTTTAATTCGAACATTACGCTAAATTAAGTAAGTCCATGAAATCAACGAGTCTCTCTCTGTACCATGATAACATCAAACGTTGCCAGCTATTACCCCGGAACAAGCCTGTAGCGGGTCTGTAAGGGTACATGTTGTACTGGAATGGTTGGGGCTGTGGTTGTAACGGCTGTTGTTTTGGTACCGTTGTCTGTTGCTGCGGCTGATTCGCTTGTGAACCAAATATTGGCTGACCATTGACATTGACTAATGCGCATGCGCATACAGCTAGAAGTGGTATCGAAACGTATTTCATTGTCGTGGAGTTTCCCGTCAGTTTCTGAAAGAAAACAAATGAAAGTATTTCTAAAAACCATTTTAAAGTTGCAACTCCTTGTTCTTTGCAGAATATTTGATCAAAATTCTGTATTTTCTTGTTCGGGCATAACCGTTTGACCGTCTGTAACACAGGCTAATCATCACAGAGAATATGCATACACCCTTACTGGGTTAAGATGCATTTGGCGCCCAATAATCCTGCCAAAGCTATATAACACGTTGTCTGCTTTACGCCACTCTTTTAAAGCGACTTCATATTCAGCTCAGCTGATTTTTTAACACAAACTTACAACAAACAGATATCATGTAATATCACGAGCGGCGTCGGCGTTGCTTCTATGTAAAGTTTTGTGTTTTGGTCCACTTTTCTCCTAAATCATCAAAGCTTTTGCTGTGCGATCAGCAACACTTAGTTAACACCATAAGTGTAACACTTTGGATGAATTTTTTAGCTCTTTTCGTACTTAGAAAAACAGATTTCTGTGGTTCAGTTTTGTGTTTATGTCTACTTTTCTACTGAAGTTGTTAAAGCTATTACTCTGAAACTTGATAAACTTATTAACCATTATAAGCTAACTAAATATTGCAAGTTGGACAGCTCTACCTAGCATTTTGCATGAATTACCACCATTTTTGTACTTAGACTTACAAACAGTTGTGTAGTTAATTTAGTTTTGTGTTTAGGCCCATTTTTCTCCTGAATTATCAAAGCTTTCTCTTTGGAACTTCAAACATTTATTACTCTCATAAGCTGACCATATAATGCAAGCTCGATGACGCTACCTTGCTTTGGCAGGAATTATCACCAATTTTGTACTAACTATCTCTCTGAATGCCATGTCACTGCGCTATATACTGCATGACACTTTGAATACTACTAACTATAGTGAGGGTTGAGGGAGTCGGTTGGACGTGGACATCTTTTTAGCGTATCCCGCATATTTACAAGGATGGTCCAACAAACCCAGTTAGTGACTTGTTTTATCGACTTCAAACGGGCGGAGTTTCTACTCACAAAGTTAAAACATTTTCATTGGTCAAATTCCAAATATACAATATATAATGTAAAATACATTGAAAATAACAATTTAAAAGTCATTCTTATCAGCGGCCTATTCACCTATTTATTTCAAGTTCTTGTCTCAATTTATAGTAGATTTAGATTCATGTACATTGTATATATAAAATATGAAGTGCGAGGAATGAGAACATAAATAACTTATCTTCCCTGATAAACAATGTCATAAATATGCCTGTCTGTGGTAAGCCGTACAGTAAACACAGTGTCCTCAAATCGCACTAAAGTTTGTGATTTAAGTGCACTGACTACGTAGCGTGACAATCTAGGAATTTCTGGACAAAGGGAGGTAATAAATGTAGAATAAGTAAAGTTATACATTGTATAAATAAAGATATATATATTGTATAGCAAATTGTTTGTCAAAGTCGGTAACATACGAACTGTTAGCGTTAATTGCCACCTTCCAAGATGGCTAACCAATTATTATCAAAAAGAGTTTATGTCCAAGTATAACTAGAATGCAAAATAGTTGATACTCGTTTTAGTGTACATCAATTTTACACACTTTAAATTGACATATTACAGGGCCAAGGTAAGGATCATTTCAAGGTCGAACTACAAACATATAAGTTTATTTGGCTCACCAGTTGTGCGTCCGTCCGTCCAGCTCCATATACTGGCGAAAATTCAGTGAATCTCTTTGTGAAGTTTCAATACCAAGAGGAGAAGAGTTTGCACTACGCCTAAAGTGATTTTCTTGCAGAGTTATGACCCTTTGACTGTTTTACTAAGGCAATCATATCGACACTTGTATATAGCCATATTTCCCGACATATAGTAGTGATTTTTTGTGCCAAGATGATAGGAGTTAAAAAATCCCGAGTAATGTGAGCATTCCATTCGGATCTATAACCATGAAATGTTTGTAAATGCTATTGGAGAATCCATCGCATGTTTTTGTATATATTGCTCTAACACATACCTTTAAACTCTGATTTCCAAGTATGATCTTGATCTAATAGTTAAAACCTGGGAATTGCAAATAATTTGTCTCGTGATTATCATACTTTTTTTTCACCTTATTTTTTTCTTAAGTCGCTTATACAGCACCGTAACGCTAGTTTCCCAATGAGTAAACTACTAACGTTTCTATACTTTATGTTCTTGTGCATGGCTTAAACCCAAACTGCTGATTTTCTTGAGAAAAACAGAATTTACACATCAGCAAGCACAGCACCCACCGGCAACCAGACCATTAGGGAATGAAATTCCCCGAACTTTTGCAAAAGAAGCGGACAAGCTGATGCATTTTATTAAGCATAACCTTTTGTTGCGGTATTAAACAATGACTTAAATATACTTACTCGAGTATGAGACCACTCGAAAATCACTGCTAATGCTTCCACATTTATAATATTAAATGACACATTTTAATTCCATCTGTCAAATTATTTCCATAGTAAAACAAATGTAGATCAATATTGTTTCTAATAGATCTAGACTGACATTGTTGGTCCATCGTCAGAACCCACGGTTAATTTCTGCCGCTTCTCTCCGTCATATTCAATTGGGTAATGAATAGCCTGGGTTACCGAGGATGTTGTTGGTCTTGATGGTGAAGTAGTTATGACGTTTGCTTGCAATAAACCTAAAAGACATTGGTTCGATCCCCTGTCATGCCCGACGAAATTACTTCTCAATCGAGCTTAAACAAATTTAAGTTATTTAGTATTTTTAAACTTTGTAAACTCACCACTTTTATACCTAAATGAAGTTGTTCTTTAGAAAAAAGTCAAAGCAATTATAGTGTTAATTAAAGTGTTACTTTGAAGAAAGTAAATTAATCTACTAGCAACAAACCTCTGTAGTTGGTTTCACAACCAGATTGTAAGGATACTAACTCCTCTTATGAGACTGTATTTTGACTTTTTACGTATGTTATATAATGATGGACGAGACGTGATTTTAGCTGAATTATGGAACGCCACGACGGTCGTATATTGACAAGGATATCCCACATTCCATATGAGGCGACGGCATGTTGTTTGAAGTAAAATAAGGTTTTTGAACATCAATGCAGAACGCGCATCGGTACGGTGTTTCCGTAGACCGGTACAGTCAACCAAGATGGCGGAAGAAAACAATCATGATTTGAAAAAAGACGCGTCCATTACAGAATATCTGAAAAGGAACAGCAAAAAATGAACAAACAAACCCAGCGTCACATAAAAAGTGACCGTACCGTTTACAATTGTGAGCGATGACGGTACCGGTGCGTTTTTCCGACCGTACCGGTGACTTTTTATGGAAATGCGCGCTGATCGTACCGGTATGTTGTTGAAAGAGAAAGTGCAAACATTCAGCGACCAGTGGCAAATCAAAGCTGATACTTAGCCAGTTTCATAAAGGAAAATACATTTATGATTAGTTTATGTCTGAACCAGGCTGAATGTTTCATTATCTTATCAGTAGTCATGCAAAAACAACATCAAGTCTCGATTCAAATTTCATCGGTTTACAAATGACCCATTCGACTGAAATTTGCAGTGTAATTTTGTCCGGTAAGAGTATATGCAGCAAGGATAATATAACTCTTACCACGCAAGTAAATGTCATTAATATACTTCTAAGCGTAATTGGACTGATGTTTAAAGGAATAAATCTGGCGCATACCTTGTTTGGTCGTTTTCTGCCGCCATCTTGGTTGACTGTACCGGTTTAGGTCAGATGATTCTATTGCAGTCCAGCTCAGGGATTGGCTAAAATGCATTACCTGATTGGTAGAAAAGGTTGTCACTTTTTGACTAGATTTATAATGTAAGTCAATGGGGAAAACAATAGGAGTATCTGACCTTTACGGAAACACCGTACCGGTGGGCGTTCACGACAGTATATCCGTCCGACACGAAAACAAACAATTGCATCGTGACAACATATGCATTTTAACAAAGAGCACTTTTTTCTGTTAACGTAATGACTAGAAAATCGAGTTGAATAATGAATCGCTGTCACAAAATCGCATTACCTAGCAACATCAACAGCAACAAAAGCAGTAACATATCAGAACTATTAACATGAATATTACACCATATTTATCTAGGACATCTTATTACTTTAACATAATGACGTATCCGTGTATATACACATCAAAGTTATCAGTATGACATAATCATATCCTCGTGGGTATATCGAAATAAACTTGTAAAAATTAATAAACAGAATCAAACTTCATTTTTGTACAAAAAAATGTTATTTTTACCAGTTAGACATATTTGTTTGTATTGCAAGTGCTACACAAGTAAATGTAACATATCTAAAGTGATCACGGGGCTATAACAGACAAGGCAACATTTGTTAAATTTATATTCTTTCTCAACATAGGACGGTTGAGGCGCTCCATACATAATCTTTTACCATTATTTTTTTTTTGTCACGTAACATATTGTCGTTGGATTTACGTAAACAATAACAAGTGTATCTCACAAACAAGGTCGCTGAATTCACGCTACTGGCATAACAAAATAATGCGAAGTTTATTCACCCCTCGACAAAATTAATACACATCCCATAGAATGACTTGTGCCAATTTTGAGGTAAAAAAACGCTGCATTTATAAGTAATGTAATGGCATTCGGCATTATACATGAATCATTCTTTATCCTCGTCACATTACCGGCGTGTCCTCGTTAATTCTTCGCAGTTATGCGTGTGTTTCGTGTGCAACATTCATCAGTTAAAGTACCATTATCACTATGTGTTACTCTTATATTTAAAAGAAGTTGTCTTATCGTGCTTTTATAGTAGTGATCTGTTCGTTTTTTTTCATCAGCATGACTGTTTTAACATCGTTAGATACGTTTTCTTCTTTTATTTCTAAATAGGCATATATTAGTATAAAATAGACGTGCCAAATAGTATAAAATGTAAAATATCACAAAATATGAACGTGGAAGAGAAAATATAAAGCGTGAGGTTTTATTCATATGGCTTGTACGATGTATAAGTTTCCTGTGCCCCTTTAGCATCCAAATTCATCAATGGAACAAAATAACGTGTTCCAACTATTTACGAGTTTATTTTAATTGTGAGTGTTAGCATGATTAGATCAAGTTTGAAACTATATCCCCTGGTCACATGGTCAAGGATAAACCTTGAAAATGTTAGTTGCCACTTTTCAAACCCTATCGTCATAGACATTTGTCAGACTGAGGTCTTGATAAAGTCTAGATTGAAACCAGTGTTCACGGGTAGAAAACTACGTCAAGAGGTCAGATCAGAGATACGTATTAGTATATTGTGTTAAAA
>JAUMHA010178828.1:0-18381 GCA_032359765.1 Saxidomus gigantea
CCCCCCCCCCCCCCCCCCCCCCCCCCCCCCCCCCCCCCCCCCCCCCCCCCCCCCCCCCCCCCCAAGACAATGTTCAGCCCTTGTGCATCTCCATCCAGCTGCCTCACAGGAATGATGGTATGGTAAACTGCCCACCTGTAAAAAGGACTGAAATATGGTTGGGACGGGCATTAAACTCACACAACAACTGCAAAAACAAAAGACCTCAGCAGTTCTACAGTTTCATTGCAAGCCCATACATGAGTTACCAGTTACTTTATCATTTATTCATGAAACATATTGAGGTGGAATTTCAGGAGGTTGATGTAAATTCAGTCTGCAGATGAGTGTTTGTTTGTCATGCATCGTAGAAAATGTCAGATGACATGAGATGGATAAAATACTGTGGCAACTCAGTAAACCCATCTCAAAGCCCTTCCAATGTATCTTCAAATAACTGTAGACTGAAAGTTGCTCATTCACAGCTGAGATAAAAAATTTGGGAAAAAAAGAATTTGTTCACAGTGTATTAAGATCTCAAATATGTCTCTAATTGATATAATAAGAATAAAAATATTACAGAAAAAATCCAAATGTTTACTTAAAATACCTTGGAATTGTTCTAATTTCATAAGCATTTGCAAGACTTTGACAAAATTCTATGGTGCATATTTTCATGTAACAGCTATACATCTAAATTGTTGAACAATTTATCAGTTTAAATAAGTCCGTCCTTTTCATTTATAGACATTAAAGATGTTTTGGAAGAAATTCAATTTTTCAGAATAAATGTGCAAGCGAGCAGCTTTAAAGTGCAATGCCAAGACTGTAGTTGACTTAACCTATGTACTTTGGGCTAACAGAGCTAAATGTAGCTTATTTTCTGTTAATACAAGATGGTTGGAAATACTTAATCTAAAATAAAGATTTTAAGCAGAAAGAATAAACAGTGGTTAATACTTAAAAAGATTGATTAGTTGGAAACCTAAAAACAGTGTTTGATAATGGCCCAATGCTGCTAGTTTTACTCCGTTGTATGCTACCAGCAACCAGAAAGGTACTTGTCCGCCTTCTTTGCATACATAGACATGTGGTCTGGCAAAACTTGCACAAGGTGTGTCATTGGTTAAAGGCACTTTTGCCACACATGCCTCAGCTCACCGAGCTGTGACTGGGTAGCAGCAACAAAATCTTGCTGCCTCTCTCTTGCAAGCATGATGAAATCTGGCACAAGTGTTAGAGAGAGATTCAAAAAGCTATTGAAGATTTATTTGTAATCAAACTAAAATAAATTAGTATACAGTATACCAGGTGTAAGGACAGGTGATTTCTGAAAGTCTTATTTCATTTTGACATTTTTTGTAAAATGAATATAACTTACGTAGTAAACTGTATTTGGATATATTTGTCAGAGAAATTTACTTAATAGTAAAACAAATCCGTCTGAAGCAAATTTGGAAGTAAAATTTGTATCAGAACAACCTGTGTACAAAAAAGTACAAGAACAGATTCCTCAAACAGGTTTATAGCAAAATAGTGAATATAATAATTATATTGTTGTTAGAACTGTAATTGGTTGCCCGAGCTCGGGGGGAAAAACTATTTCACATCAATATCCGAATATAATTTCCGTCTCAAATTAACTGATGGAAATAACGTTATTATGATTATTTGAGAAAGTGCATATAAAGGGAAATATGATAATGGAACTTTTTGTAGTGATAATTGATATTGTTACCCATGCAATTACGAACTAATGAAGCCAGAGATTCCCTGTATTAACGGGAAAAAATTGGCCATCACAAATGATTAGGAGCCCTTTGTCGTTTTTCGAAATAAAAGAATATTAATAAAGACGTCCAAATTAGTTGGATCCCAGCATATTAATTCTAGTTATTTTATCAAATTGGTTTCATTTCCCAGGTATTAACACCATACCTTTTTTTGTATACGTGGCATATTGGTTCATGGACAAACCTTGTTACCTGGGTGACCATATGACCATTTGACTTTTGTTATCTGACCATTGGGTGTGACTGCAATATTAGAGTTACCAATATTGATTAGGATATATCACCTGGTGGTCGTTATTTAGCTAGGGAGACCATTTTCAAACTGTTTGTTCTCGAAGGCTGCAGTAGACCACCTGTTCTTATATACCTGCTGTTATTCGTAAAGACCTTAGAGGCATTGCTTGCTGACATTGTGCACACATTGGAAGCACCTGTCAATAATTACATTACTTTGATATTGATTTTTTTTTCCAATTTCATTATGGAAAGGTGACAATTGGGAACAAAGGTTTTTTTTTCCCCAACTCAGAAATAGTTGTCAATACAATGTACTTTCTCAAATCAGCATAGTGACTAAGGATTTGATTCAGTGAAGAATATTTATCGATATGGTTTCCTGTTTGAGGCTTTTATCAGCAATCGAGTGTGCTAATTCGAAGAAAAATAAATTGACACCGTTTACTCATGTTCCATGTGAAGTGTTAATATTGATGGAAATGAATTTTATTGGGAATTTTGTAAGATCAAAATCAATTTTGAAATACCTGGAGAGATTCAGCGGCAAAATATGAGAATTGTAGGTAAGATCAGTTTTATACTATCGATTAAAAGAAAAAGAGATTGTTACGGAAAATGTTAGCATTTATGTTTTGTCTTGAAACATTCGATTATTTTCAGTGTATGCTAGGAGTGTGCCAGAATATGAAACTTGTTGAAACTTAATTAGACATGTTTATATCTATTTATATTCTTTCCCACATGGCACAAAAGGGCAAGGTTAAATTACCTGTTACCGTTTTCCTTTAAAACTTCAGGTGAAATACTTGCAAATGAGTTGCATTTAATGGCTGGTTTTAGCTGGTTTTATAATTTTCACATTTATTAACAAAGGTAATGCAGAATGAATCAACATGATGTCATGAATTTTCTATGAATTAATTTTACATCAATGTTGCTTTTGTTCTATTGTTGAATGTTGCACATTCATTTAGAGGTAAAATGAAACAAATTAAGTTATAGTTTCAAATTTGAACCTTTCATAGGCCTAGTGTCTAGACATTGTGAAACTAACAGCTGTAAAACAGGCAGTGTGAGCCTGACAATAGACCTGTACCATCACTTTCACAGTTTTTAGAGGCTTTGGAAAAGTTGCCATGACAACATATTATGATATTTATTAGTAATTTACATCAAAGTTTTGACATCCAATATTACAGTTTAGTTAGGAACCTGTTTTTGACAAAATCATTAAAATAACGAATTTTTCTATTCCTTGCATATAAATGCAAATTTTATAACTAAATATCTGAATAAAGTCATTAAGATAAGTTTTCTCATGATGCGGCTGAAGTGTGCGTAGAGTTGCATCATGCCCTAACAAAGTCATACTGATAGCCCGTCGTAAACTGCCGCCTACAATGGTTGTTGCATATAAGTTGGAGAGCTTTTAGATATGTAGAACACAAGAAGTGACGTCTGCAGACGTCTATTCAACTCGCATCAGGCACTGGAAGATGTGCCATGTTTGCGCATACTTGACATGATCGTAAAATGGTTTTCTATATGATTTCAGATGGACAGAAGAGAGAGCTTGATGGTGATGATGATTACCAGGGAAGAAAGCGCCAGCGTGGCGAGGGCAACAGAGTTGATCTGCGTGTATTGTTGCAGAGCAAAGTAAGTTTAATTTCTGCATTATTTGTGTACATATACAAGTTTGTTGGGTTAGTTAGAATGTGGGATTTAAATTTAGATCAGTTATATTCAACATCTGTACAACAAAAAGTATTCTTAAAATTTTCAGCTTTTAAATGCATATACATGTGTGTAGTGGTAAATATGACATCTGTTTGATTTTTAGCAACATCATTGATCACCTGTTGACTTTTTTTAGCTGGCAAACGACAAGTGCAGATCATGATTTGTATGCATACTGTTGCAGTATGATCATGATCTGCACTGTATACTTTTATGCTGTTAATATTTCACAGTTTTAAGAGCTCAGCTGTATATGATAGAAATTAAGAGCCTTCTTTGATTTTCAGAATGCAGGAGCCATTATTGGAAAGGGCGGTACCAATATCAAGCGGTTGAGAACAGACGTAAGTTTATTTTTTTGTATACATTGGTTCTAACTCATAAGTGATAACTGATAAAGAAACATTCATTATGCAGTAAATTATTTAGAACCGAAATTACTCAAAAAAGAAAAAAATTGCTGAAGAAACAGACGAGGCCTGAATTATGCATTGTAATTATTAATATTTAATGAAGTAGAACGATACAAGAGGTGGGAACACGAAACCTGTATAAATAGAAGCTGCTTAAGAGAAGGAAATGTTTGCAAAAAGTATCCAACAGTTATATAGGAAATTGATTTTTTACTTTGCTTTCTGTTTGACAAGAAATTTGATAATCATGCTGGTAATTCGGCTATTTTTAAAATGTTTTAGTTGATACAGGAAGGTGTGACAGCACTTTTGTGACATCACATTTCTTAGAATGTCACTTTTCCATGAAAATCTGTTGTAGTATACTGAATTGAAATTTTTTTTTGAAAGATTTGTTTGGCTTTGTTAACAGGAACTGTGCATTAATTTGGTTAATACATGACGTTCAGGTGATGAAACTGTATAAAAACGGACAAATAACAAAGAACTTTACACAATGCAGTCTTTCAAAACCTAGCAGCTCCTGTTACCAAAGCAGATTCAATAGAATTATGTTGTTCTGCAATATTTACCATGGATTTGCAAATGTAAATCTGAAAGTTGCCCATCTCTTCCATATAAAGATTATGTGGGCAGATCTGTAGCAGACGTACTGTATTTTATGATGGTTTATGTCATGCGCACCAATTTGTTCCGAACCAAACTGTAAAATAAGTAGAGAGGAGTTTTTGTCCTGAAGTCCGAAGCCCAACCACTTTTCCAAATATCTTAACAGTTACAAATTGATTTGACATGCAGATCATTTGAAGTTTGTGAACATACCTGTGTTTATTTGATTGCCCATGTTTCATCATGCCTTAATTATGGATTCTTTTCCAGACATCTAAAGAAGATTACTATCTTACTATACTAAAAATTGCGATACTTAAATATACGATCTAGAATACTCTGTCACTTCAAAAGGCCGGTAAATTGGTAACTTTACTTCATACAGTAGATGTTTTTTGGTGTTGATAACAAAACGAAAATAAGAATACCAAGAAGTGTGCAGAAGAGACCAAATGCAGTTTTAACTCTGCATAGGAATTAAAGACTTCTTCATTTGTACATGATGACTTTGTCTGATATTTGTTGTATATGTATGAACTGTTTTGACTTGTGCTAATTTTTTCTCCAATTTTCCTCCCCATGCCCATGTCCCGTCGCCATAAAAAATCACCAAACGATCTTGAAACAACCTTGGCCTTGAATGAATGAAATTCCTATGGAAACGATCTTAATCTCCTATCCCACGGATGTCCACGGTCCACGATGCAGTACAAAGCAAGCGTTACGGTTCCCGATAGCGACGGCCCAGAACGGTAACATATCCCACACTACATAGAACTTTATTCTGTTTTTATCACTCACTCATTCCCGCAGTATACTGTGACATATTTCCAGGAGTATAACGAAAAAAATGGCACCATATTTTAAAACAAAATTTCGGGGCTGGGTCCAAAACAAATGAGCTAATCACAGAAATTCCAATCAAACAAATCAGAAATTTTTAAGCTTAGGAAATTCATAGTCTATTGCAAGGATGAGGGTCCAAATTTGGGGAAGTACAGAAAATGGGGACAAGTATTCACTTCTTCCAGGAAACACTCTTCAGGTCCTTTGATCTAAAACGTTTGCATTATAGAAATAAGTGCCAACCAAATCAGTATACTGACACATATGTTGTGATGTTACATATTTTTATACCTATCCTTAAAAGTTTATAATTGTTTTGAGCATTGTGTAATTAAGTGATGTCATACTCATTTTAAGAAAATTATTCATTTTAACCATTCTTTAACAGGCAAGAATATCCATTTCAGATTTATGCTTGAAACTATGCCTTTGTAATTTTAATTGGAAAATCACGTACCATAAAAAGATAAAGTCTGTTACACCTGGTCCAGTGGCCATTTTCAGTTGTTCCAATCCTGTTTTAAATGCCCAGTGTATATATTTCTCCCTGGAATGTGTAATTTAACTTTTTTGTGTCATGTTTGTTATAGGATATTGACCATCACGGCTGAGCTCGGCACAGCTCTCGACTGCCTTCTCGATGTCATCCCAACTCTAGAAGAGGTGAGTAACCATGTAAGTTTGTTTTATGCAATTTATAACCAGTCAAAAAGATTTTTCTGTTGTGAAAAAGAAAGAGTTGAAAGAATGGTTGTAAATGACAGTTTTGCCCAAATTTTGCTAATCAATTATGTTTGAACCACTACTGTATGGGTAAGGAGTCTGATTACTAAGTCCAGCACCACCTTTACTGGTAGCATACTAACTGTTACTTTACCATGTACATTAAAACTTTGATCTCTGACATAAAATGGTAGTACAGTTTTGCCGACTTCAGCTGGATGTAACAAGTAAAAAACTAGCACAAATTGCCTCTTTTACAGTACCAGAACATGAAAGGAAGTGACTACAATTGTGAAATCCGCATGTTGGTGCACCAGAGTCAAGCCGGATGTGTCATCGGTAGAGCCGGCTTCAAAATCAAAGAACTAAGAGAGGTAACTTTTCCTTTTCTATATATAACGGATGTCCTGTTTTGAAGAAGTTTAACCATGGTATATTTAGTCGTCAATGATAGGAAGAAGGTGGCACATTGCCCTCGTTAGATTTTTTTTTTTTTTTTTTTATCGGACACTAACCGCATTTCTCATGGCAGTAACTGTTGTTTATGTTATTCTCAGTACTTTCTGAGTTTTGTTCTTCAGAATTGAAGATTGTAAGTCTTCTTTGACAATAATAATGGACAATTTGTTTGGCTTCTCCTTCGTTGATCAGTTTACTTTGACTTGCTTTGTTATTGCAAGCTTCAGTGTCTGTTAAATGTAAGTTTGCCATAGATATAGACCGAGGGTTTGTAATAGAAATGGAAGCCTGGTGTAAAAATGTACTGTTAAAATGGGACATAGTCACATAGAAACTGTCACTGAATGATTTAAAATTCCATTGTAGAAAACTGGAACCAACATAAAGGTATACTCCCAGTGTTGTCCTGGATCAACGGAACGAGTAGTTGCTGTAGCAGGGAAACCAGACGATGTTGTTAACTGTATTGATACCATCTATGAACTTCTAGAAACTGTAAGTGTGCAGCAGGGCATGTCCTGTGCTATTTGATATTTATAGACTGTGGAGAAATAAATACTGATGTTGTATCACTTAATAGCTTTTCCTTGCATATAGTTATTTGTTTTCACACCGTTTATAAGGAAGATACTAGCATGCTTCTAACTGTTTATTGATAGCTTAAACTCAAAAGGGAAGAGAACTGGTTAGTACGAAAATTTTCATTGGTACAATATGTCGAAAATTGGGTCTTATTTCCATTTGTTTGAGGGTGTTTAAAATGAGATCCCTTTCTTGTTTTTAGGCCCCACCAAAAGGACCTAACCAATACTATGATCCCAACAACTTTGATGAGTACTTTGTTCAAGAATATGGAGGTTACACCCTGAGTGAAGGTCTGCGAGGGAAGGGTGGACGTGGAGGTCGCGGAGGCGGTATGGGTGGAGGCGGTGGTGGATTTGGCGGACGTGGTGGTGGTGGTGGTATGGGAGGACGTGGAGGGTAGGTCACCAACAAATGGCTCCTCTATTCATAATAAGGAAGGAGAGAGCTTTATATAGTTTTGATACATTTATAGCTAGCAAAGTTATTGGAAGGGAAGTTAATTAGTATTAAATGAGTGTAGCATAAATCATTCTTGACTTTTATATGTTTGAATTCTGTTGCCAATGATTCTTTCAGTGTTTTGTCATGCTTTTACCTGCTTACTAGGTTAGGCATTTGGCAAACATGCCTTTCATGTTTACAAAAAGTTTTGAAAAGAAATATTTGGAACAAAAAGACATGACTGAATCTTTGTATCAATTCTTTTGTTCAGACGTGGTGGTGGCGGCGGCAGCGGCGGTGGTGGCCGTGACATGGGTGGACGTCAAGGAGGTGGATTTGGTGGTCGTGGAGGTGGAAACTTTGGACGTGGTGGCGGAGGTGGTGGTGGAATGGGCGGAGGTGGCAGTATGGGTGGAGGAATGGGCGGAGGTGGCGGTATGGGTGGAGGCATGGGAGGAGGTGAGTTTTACCTCACTTTGATAACTCCGAAATGCAAGTTGCACTTGCGTATCAAAATATGACATACATAGTCCCTTATAAGAAGAGTCCCTAGTAGAACTAATTACATCAAGAGTCACCACAATTACTTTAGAATGCAAGCTGTAAATTGAAGATAGGCCAAATTCAATCATTCCAAGAAGTCTGTTGATCCCCCATTGTCAGCTGTTTTGGGCAGAAAAATTTAATATTTTTGTGGACTTTATAGTCACTAATTAAACTTGGTCTACCAAATTCAAAATCTTTCCAAGGACAACAGTGCATCTTTAAAACACAGCAAACACAAAACAGTGGTAGAAAAAACTAATTTTGCCAAGGTATTGGTTGTATATTCCCTTATTACAGTGAATGCCAAGTATTGCAGTTAACTGCCAATTTATTGCAATGAACGTCCAGTATTGTAGTTAACTGCTAAGGTATTGCATTGAATGCCCAATACTGCAGCTAAATGTCAAACTACTGCAGTGCAGACCTAGTTTTGCAGTAAACTGCCAAAGGTATTGCAGTTAACTTGCATGGTACTGCGGAAACTCCTTATGTACTGGGTATTGCAATAAAATATTTTGTTTGAAGGTCGTGGACGTTCAAGAGGTGGTAATTTTGGTGGACGTCAACAGGGAAATGATATGGATATGTCCCAATCTTCAGACTTTGGGGGATCATCAGGCACGAAACTAAGTATTGTTGATAAACTGAAAATGAATATATGTGTGCCTTTTTCCTCGGCGTATCTCTGTCCCCTTAGCTATGCTTGTGTACTAGAACAGATGGGGTCCACACTTTTCAATATGATGTTGTGTTTCACTTAGAAGCTGAATGTATCAAGTATCTCTTAATTGAGGGAAGAGTTTCTAGAATGATCAAAGGTTTTCCACATCACTGATGTTACATACCTTGTAACTAGAGTTAGTATGACAAAATCAACTAGAGAAATTTTCCAAATCAAAGGGAAAAAATACTTTGAAGTTGATATGTACCATCCTAAATACTTATCAGCTTGGATATAATCACATGATTCCATATTGAAAGATAATGTTTTACTGAAGGTTTAAATAGATATACCCCGCTTTATACGAGCTGCTATAGCGTGAACACTGTATACCTGTCAACTTGTATTCAGCCAAAAAATCAAAACAAAAAGTGTTTCAGGTCTCTTTGCCAAAAAATTAAGGTTGGTCGGTCAGCAGTGTTTTTTGTCTTAATTATATTTTTGTATTTTTTACTCCAAAAAAACTTGAAAATTGGTCTTTTTTGATCATTTTCTTTTTTAAAAAATGTTTGAGGTTGACAGGAAGAAGACGTGGTCGGTTGGCGGGCAGGAAACATACTTTTGTTTGGCCTTATGCATCCAGAGTGCCGTCCCTTCTCTTTCTGAAATGCCCCAGATAATAAAATATCTGATCATATAAAAAAAGATTTTTAACCGGCTTAAGAAAAAGGAGCACTGGTACATCAACTTTGCTCGGTTAAAAAGAACTGCGTTTAGGAAGTTATTAATACTTGGATGTTTACATAAATAATTAAAGGCATACTGACCGATGATCTATGGGCTACTGTTGTATGATTTTTCCATAGGGACTACAATCCATTTATAGCATTGCACCTGATATATTGTATCACGTGTGAAAATTTCTACACTTTCTTGTCCTGCAAAAATAGATAGCTAATATCATCTATAAACCAATGCATGTTTCCTCCAAACCTCTCTGAATTTGCTTTGGGTGTAACTTGTAACTGTATATTTGTAAAAACTGTCCGTGAATGACAAACATGTTTTGAGCCAAAGGTTCAAGCAGTACCTATGTCTGCATGCGAAATACTAAAAAATCTTTAACAGATTCATGCACCTTTATTTAATGATTTCAAAATGGTGTAATTTAGTATGTGATCTTATTGGAGTTGTTCAAAATCCCTCCTGTCAGCACAACATTGCAAGATATGTGTTTGTTTCATAAGTAAATATATTGAATTAGACAAAACATGTGGCATGTTTTCTAAGGGGCCTGAATTTTGGATTGTAAGGTTTGTGGAATTTGTCGTGGAATCTGTTGGGTAATTGATGACTGCTTTGCACAATGATCCATACCTACAGCAATTATTTGAAAGGCAGCATATATTACCCTTTCGGCTGCCTGTAAAATGTTCCCTTCCTTAGTGGTTATACATTAAATTAACTCTATAAAATGCTGTTGTCTTACTTTTCCTGGAAGGTTTTGCTAATCATATTTTATTTTTGCTACAGGTATGGGTGGAGGGCGTGGAGGAATGGGCGGAGGAAACTTCAGCCGCGGAGGTGGCAGAATGGGCCAAGGTGGCATGGGTGGCAGTGGCATGGGTGGAGGAATGGGTGGCGGTATGGGTGGTGGAATGGGAGGAGGCAGTGGAATGGGAATGGGGTGAGTCTTTTTGTTGTGTAAAATGATACAAGCCTTAATCAATCTTATTTAAATACAGAATACTGCATGATCATGTTACGCAGTTGGCAATTGTGTGGAATCATAATGTCTTAACATGAAGAATATTTATTTTTGTTGAAGATAAAGTGAAGTGTATTTGTAAGTTTTTTCTTTTATTCTGTAACATACTGTTTGGTTTTTAGTGGTGGAAATATGAACCAAGGAGGATTTAGTGGAAATCAGGGCGGCGGCGGTGGTGGTGGTGGTGGTGGATTTGGTGACAACATGGGATTCATGGATGATAATATGGTACACTTGCTTATATCACTGACTTCTTGCTTACATTGAGGAATACTGTGTCATTTTGGGTTTTCTTGGAGAAATGGCTGTCAGACACTGTCTATTGAAAAAGGAAATACCTTTAGGCTCCTGCATAGGACGTGGCAGTGCCATAGGGCAGCCATCTGTAGCATGGAATAAAAGTTTGTTTTGGTCTGACATGTTGTACAGTGTACCCATTCTTCAGAGACCATACCTAGTTAATTAATTGTTGTTTTGAAAAAGCATGAAAGAAAATTTGTGTTAAGATTTGATGGTTTTTATACCATGATACAGGCTTTTTACACGTAACCTGCAAGAATTTAAGTGTCGATTTAATGTCTTAATCACGAAGGTATTTAGGGTTGAAAGTTGTATGATGCCTGCTAATTCATTTCTCAAAGTTTCACAGAGCTCATGATGTATTTTTTCTCTGCAGGGTGGTATGGGAAACCAAGGTATGATGTTTGGAAATGAGCCTTGCACAAGCACACAGGTCACCATACCAAAGGATGTAAGTTTCATTTGAAAGGGTATTTTCTACTACCATATACATGTTGTATTGCTAAAAGAAAATGAAATATGTTTTGTTTTTCTTACAGAGAATCTTAGTCTAGTACTGGTCCTTCCCAGGTAAACTGCCCAAAATACTTTTGAAATATCCATTAAACCCTACGAATAAAGCAAACAAAAGAAACCATATCAACCAGTCATCACGAAGCCCTTTTTACAGGAAGAATTACATGATGAACTTCAAAGTTTCTGGTTCTGTACTTTAAAAGCCTCCTTTCAGTTATTCAAAGATTTCTCATTATATATGAGTACACTTGGTTAGAAGATAATGCATTCTTGCACTGAAAACAAACAAAATGTCCCCTTATTTAATTGTGTATACCCTGTTTTAAGATGGCTGGGGCTATCATAGGAAAGGGAGGCTCTAGAATAATGGAGATCCGTCACCAGTCCGAGGCCCAGATCGTAATCGACGAAGCACTTCCAGGATCAAACGACAGAATCATCACCATTACTGGTACAGAGGAACAAATACAGAATGCACAGTATCTCTTACAGATGAGGTAAGCGATTTGCACATTGTTTAACCATTACCCTGCTAAATATATTATACGCACCTGTTCCTCTTTCAGTTTGGATCGTTCCATTTGGTTTTCATAGGGGTTCTGAATGGAAACAATTAGTTGATTAGTGACTACTGAAGATCATGATCAGAATGCATTGTCTGTTGGCTGGTCATAGTCTGGCAACAAGGCAGAAATAGATGGTTCTGAAAGGTTTTGGGTTTAATTTATAAAACGACGTTTTCATTAGATAGTTGATTGGATAGGGCATCTTGCTTGTTTCCTATTTTTATTTTTTCTGACTTTTCTATCTCTGTCAATACTACTAACATCAGAAAATAGAAATATGTAGAATGTGTAAACACTTCCTCAGTCTCTTCTATTCTGGAAAAGAAATGTATGATTGAGCTGTATATCTCTATAAACAGAAACAAAGTAGCAGCTACCAAATTAATCCTAACAATTTTTTTAATAGTTGTAAACAACCAGCACCAGGTAAAAAATGAACATTATCACTGTTTGATAAGGTATTTTAAAGTCAATTTTTTTGTGGCAATCCCCCGACTTCCCTCATTCTAGTTTTCTAGTGTAGTTTTTGTGTAAATGGGATGTTTTATTAGCATTTCAACAGAAAAGACAAGTTTTCTGTATTATCATTTTAGTGCAAAAGAGCTTCAAGCAGGGGCGAGGGCCAAAAGGAATTAGTTTGGGGGGTAAGTACAACTGTACTTATTGCAAATTTGAAGTAATCCAGTATTTCAAAAAACATGAAGGGGAAGAAAGCATGCTTTACTTGTGCTTCTGACATAAAGTTGCCATGAAGTAAACTTATGTTAATTAGATAGATAGTGAAATGACAAAAAGTTAATTCGTACTAAATTTTTGTGAGCAATGTAAAACGTAAGTTGAAAACTAACATGTTTGCTCTAGCTACTGGTGCTGGTTATTTATAAGAGCTTGCATGTCCATTTAATTTACTACATTCTAATAAGCTTGGGTATGGTACAAAGTGTTTGTCTCTAACATACATGTAGATGGCAGTTTTCCATTCCATTCCCTAAAGCAAATTTCTTTAAAATCATGCATCGCTCCTAATATTTGCAGTTTAGTCCTTGAATTTTTGTTCCCAAACTAATTGTTATTGCGATATTTTTTCCCATATTTACCATAAAAACCCATTCCCAAAATACTAAAACATAGTCCTGCATTTTAAAGGCATATTAAAAAGAATCTGGCTTAACATTAATGCTAGTGGTTGTATTTCAGAATCATGCTCAGGGTGATAATAATCTTAGGTCTGTAGTTAATCAGAAAGGATTAGTTTAATACCCCAAGCAAATCTCAGTCACACTCATAAAGCTGCTAATATTCACAGCTAATTATCGAGTTGTTTCTGTGGTAAATCAGCTTCCTTCAAATACAGATTAATCTTGGTTTAGCTTTAATCATGGGGAATATACATGATGCCATGATAACCTCACCCCTTTGTTGATGTTGGAGTAATCCATTGAAACCTTTATCAAGTGCATTAGTTTGTCATAGGTAAAGTCCAATTTTGAATGGTATCAAAATCACTTGATTGACATCTGGCGTGATGTTAATTTTTTGCATGTTATTCTAGATATTTATAGAAATCATTCTAACAAGTTGTAAAATATTATACATAGTGCTGATAAAAGAAATATATTAAAAAAAAGTGAATTCTAAAATCTGTGAATTAGTTTGGTTGAAATTGGTAAAACAAGAAAATAAAGCGACATAAAGACCTGATGGTTTTGAGAATTCAGAAAGCAAAGTGAAAATTAATAATTTAAAAATGTTTTGCAGTTTGCTATAATCACTGAAATTTGATGGTTTTGGATCTTTATAAATCAGGGTTAGAAACAAAGGTCAAAGTTTGAAGTTGATATATGGTAGGAAACAATCTGCTTTGATGAGATAGTGTAATAATACAAAAGTATAACTCATTTATTACATAACATTGGTCTTTAACCTTTATATTAGATGTGAAGATTTAGCAAGCATATAGGCCTTCATACTATAGTTTCTGAGATAAGATCTGTCTTCAGCTGTATTATTCGTTCGTCTCTCTCTCTTTGCCTCCCTTTTCAGCAGTGAAGTAAAAAGAAACATAGTGTAACAGAACTTTTGGATTCTTTTTAAGTATATGACCATAATACATGCCTGTTAAACTGGGTACACATTCTGTCCAGCAAATACAATGTCATCACATATCTTAGCATACTAATTGGCCGTAGAAAATTTGAAAACAGTATATATTATGCAAAAGTGAGATTGGTAGTGGTGCTGAAAGTTGTATTACGGTTACATTACATTGATAAGACAAATGAATTGTAGTCAGTGAACAATTTACTCTTTACTAACCAGCATGAAAATAAAAACTGTTGAATACACTAAATGCATCTTATAGTTGTTGGGGAAACAGCATTTAACCTTGCAAACACACAAACTGTATGATCAACTTGACTATGTTTTAACCAGAGCATCTTGGTGACTTGGAATCATTAGTTCTACTTTTAACAAGAGCATCTTGGTGACTCGGATTGTTAGTTATATTTTTAACCAGAGCATCTAGATGACTCGGATCATTATATTTTTACTAACCTTGTTCTGCATGGGATTGGAAATTTTTGGATTGCTTAGTTTAACCCAGAGCCTGCATGTGAGTTGGAAGACTTGTGATTTTGTTGTTGTATGGAATGTTGAACAATGAAACACAGTCTTCCATATTGCATGTAGTTTAACCAGCTTTACTAATCAGCTTATATAACCCAGCTTCTTCTACATCCATAGCGCCTCTCCTGCGGATTCTGGGATTCACTCACCTTTAATATAGCTATCCATATATACTATATACATGTATATACACTAAGCAAAGGCTTGTTCCAGACTTGGTTGTTAATGAGCATATTATTGGATACAAAAACATTGCACAGCTTGCTTTGTGAATACAGCAAAACAGAACCAACTGTCTTAGCCTGCAGTGGTTTGTCTTCCTGCATACGTTCATGGATGGATTTCTGTTTAACCTCTCGATACAGGGCAACAGAAATATGCTTTGCATCTTTGTAAGGTACAATAAAAAAGGTTAAATCAGCTTTTGAATACCTTATACATGGATCAAACACTAATAGTAGGAACCTGCTACATGTAATAATTGGCATATTCACTAAACTGTTTGGAACCAATACAGAAGTAGAATATTGGGCGAAACTGTCGAAGAAAGAGAGGATTCTGAGGGCAAGATTGGTGGAGTAACTGTTATTATGTACATGTTTGTTGATGGATAGACTCAAACAGAAAATATGTCTGCAAATTCCAGATGGGCCCATGTTCAAATGTGTGAAATGTAAATACTTCACACGCCTTTGGTATTTAGTTTCGCCACTTTAATCATCAGTGGCTTCATAGAAAAACAATGTCATTGAAGCGTGAAAGGGGAGATTATTAACTGACATAAGTGTTGATACATACATGTATACATAGGAGAGATGTTTGAAGAGCTTGTACTGTACATTGTCAATACTTGTCAGTATTTAAACACATCCCTGAAGGAACTCTGATATTTTGCCTTAAAGGATAACGCCAAATCTGCTTGAGATTTGATATAGTTTTCCAACGACTAGCAGTGAACAAAAAGAGGTGGGATCTGTTCACTTTCAAGGACTGACCATAAGTCAAATAGGGACTGGAGATCCTGTCTGTATTTATCAGTTTGGAAGCTCTCCAAGGAATGGATAAGATAAGCACCTGCTATCTGCAGAACTTAGTGATATTGATTGGGATGGGCTGGCATCTGCTTTCAGTACCAGTTTAGAGGACAAGCTAATTTCATGGACTGGTACCAGTTTAGTTGTAGGAGAAGCTCCAGCTCACTCATGGACTGGTACCAGTTCAGAGGTCAAGCTCCAGGTCACTTCATGAACTGGTACCAATTCGGAGTACAAACTCCTAACTTCATGGACTGGTACCAGTTTAGAGGACAAGCTAACTTCAAGGACTGGTACCAGTTTAGTTGGAGGACAGGCTCCAGCTCACTTCATGGACTGGTACCAATGTGGAGGATAAACTGTTTAACTTCATGGACTGGTACCAATTTGGAGGATAAACTGTTTAACTTCATGGACTGGTACCAATTTGGAGGACAAGCATAAACTTGCATCTGTTTACTGTGAGAACTGGTACAATTAAGGCAGAAGGCAAGCATCAGAAAGGATCTACTGTACATGGAGGATGGCACCACTCAGATACAATACTGGCACCTTCAGCTCACATTTGAGTTTACTTTCGCTAGGCAAACTGACAGCTTAGTTGCATAAAACTTATTGCTATATATAGATATAAACACTTCCTTACTGCTCTTGCTAGTATTAAGGCAATTCATTCAACACCCTTGCCTAAAACTTACTAAAACTTTTGACTATAAACGTCAAATAAAGTAGAAAATACCTTTAAATCTTTTCATGTGTATTTATCTACATGCTGATGCAGAGGTTGGTCATTTTGTTTTGTCTACCAGAAGCAGAAGAATTGATTTACTTTCAAGCTGTATTAAATGGTTAAAGCCAATCGGTTCTCAGTATTAAAGGCTGATTTGGGATGGCAAAATAGGGACCTTATAGAGATTGCTCAGTAGAGATTATAGAAAAAGGAAAGTTTTGATTGCTCAGTTAAGCTCGGATCAAAATAAGAAAATGCTGTTTTAGATAACTCTTGGCATGCCTGTGATTTAATGTATATTGAACAAAAGTTAATAATTTCCATCTCTTGTTACAGTGTGAAGAAGATAGCAGCAGCAAACAAGTTTTAATAGGAAAAACTGTAAGTATACACGCTGGTTATGATCATAGGAAACATTGTATATGTAAATATCGTGTATTTAAAAGTGATTTTGTTGACTCTGGACTTGTAAAGGTGTCAAGCAGACTTTAAAACCTGTACTTTCAACTTGATGATATGGACTGTCGGTCAGCCTGTTGTGTCCGCCTCTGTGGTCAAGTGGTTAGAGACGCTGATGTGAAATCCCTGTAACCACTCGTAGATCAGAGGTCATAGGTTCGAGCCGTGCTACCAGTGTCTCTATATCAGAAAGTTGATGGTTTCTTACGGATTATGAGATCCAGTACTGGTTCTCCCCAGTAATGATGGTAGGGTAAACTTCCCGCTTCTAAAAGTGACTGAAATCTTGCTGAAACGGGGGTCATACTCATTTATCTACATCAGGTTGTTGCTTTTGTACTATCTAGTGCTAGTGTGGAAGTTTTCCAGGCATGATTTGAAAAGTTTTCTTTCTTTTTGTTCTTTCCAGAGTTGAAGAAAGTGGTCAGACCAGGGATTTATACTTACTTCATCATGCTTCACAAGACCAGTTGTGGATAAACAGTCTCTTGACAATTTTAGCAGCTACAAATCCAGCTGCGTTGACTCGCGTCATCCCTGCTTCTCATTTTATTTCATTGTAAATGATCCATTGACAAACCCAAAAGGTTACAGACAAACATACTGTACATAAAACCATCTCTCACTAATTAGCCGGTTTAGTTTTTACATTTCTCATGTCTCGTTTTAATAAGCTCTGTATGGACCGCATTAGCGGGGCTTTAAGCCGATTTATAAGATGAAATGTTGAAATGTCTTATCGTTATAGATGTTGTTTGTACTGGACGAGGATTTATGGTTTTAACTATAGTTAAATTAGACATTCTTTGTGAAAATAGGTATTCATTGTGGAGCTAAATCATGGTGTATTATTTACTAATATGATAGAAGTCAGGTGTATAATAGAGGAAATTTCCAGTATGTTTATAATGTTTTCTGTATGGAAGTCGTATGTTCTCTTTCATTCTACAAGTTGGCAAATCCAGAATTGCCTTTATATGGTAATAATTATGTTAAATGAAAAAATATCCATTATACTTTTAGAGTTACCGTTCATTTATAGGGATGCACCCTCTCCAAGAAATTCTGTTTCCAAGAATTAAATTTATTGTAGTCAGAAGTAAATGTATGCGTTTCATACTGCCAGAAATAGTAAGCAGTTTTAAATACATTTGCCATGTATTTGCATTAAATACACATAACTCAATCAAATTTTGAACATTACTAAGACAGAGCTGAAGGCAAATGCGATAAGGAAAATGCTTCGAGAATCTTTTTGGAAGCTCGATTTATTCTTTGGAAGGTTGGTTTATTCTTGTCTTTTAAAGTTAGTGGATGCTAATTAGTGCACGTATATTCGGAAAAATCG
>JAUMHA010178829.1:0-10640 GCA_032359765.1 Saxidomus gigantea
TCGATGATTTCTAGCAACTTTGTTAAAAGCAGTTGTACTCGGGTGAGCGATAAAGGGCCATCATGGCCCTCTTGTTATAATACTTCCAAATGTTCTATTATTTATGTTTTTGAGGTTATTTAGTTTGACATCAATTATATGGTATGTTTCTTTCAGAAAGATTCTAGCATTGATAGATGTAACAAGATAGTGTGAATTTTATTCCCTGCAAAAAGGACAAAGTAATTCGGGGAACTAGGCCTCGTTTGTACACTGTTGTTCTTAGTAAAACACCTGTTCATGGTTATTTCTGGCCTACATACGGAAAACCTGACATAAAAGTTAATTTCGATATAGAACGTTAATTGACATTTGGTTGTTAAAATGGCACTCACTAAAACTGGTGTCAAAATAAATATCTCCAAAAACATAACTAACAGTATATTTCGAAGTATTATTACTTAACCTAAAGTTTAAGTTACACAATCGAGTCGTTATCGGTAAAATAAGTTGCAGTACCGTAAAACATTCAATTATCTATTTAAGTTAAAGAGACACTCCCTAAGACTGGTGTCAAATTTAATAACTTTAAAGCATAAATGATAGATTATTAGCAAGTATTACTGAAGCTATACATTCCAATCATTATCGTTAAAATTTTAAAGCTGCTCGCTCTCAGTTACAGTTGAAAAAACATTTTTTTTTTAAATGACATACTTATACATAAATATCAAACTAAATGCTAGAATCAGAATATAAGCAAACATCTAGGTAGGAATTTGCAGAAATCGATTGAAAATGTCGGTTACACGGCACCGTTACGCTATATGTTTATACTGGAATCACGCTTTTGAATTCGGTAGCGTATTATTTGAAATTTAGAGATATACGTGACAGGAATTTATACTCGAGCATTTTTATATGACTATATGTTCTAAAATAATTAATTTACAAACAGATTGAAGAACTTTATTTTTTTTACCAAAATCTGAGAGCGAGCAGCTTTAAAATTGTTTTACGTTCAGTGAACACACTATTTATGCTTGGAAAGTTGGAATACATATTCTGATATATTTTGGGAGTGCCCCTTTAACATTACAGCATTATTCTACATTGAAATAAAATATACAGTATTCTACATTGAAATCAGATTCGAAAATTTGATGATGCAAGATCGTTGAAAATATTATCTGAATTGAACATATTTCTGTATAACGCAAAACATATACAAGGCAGATGTTATCAAGTTCTTTTTCTACCAAATCGTTTATGTAAAGAGTTCTTTAAACAATCAGTCTTTCTTCATAAGCCAAAATTGTAATAGAGTCTTACCACCAAAACACTTGTCATCAACCAGAAGGCTAAACTCAAAGTAAGAAAACAGTAACCGTCAAATGTCTTTCCAACTTGTTTCCATGACAACACGGACACTCTTGCATTAATTCTATCTTCATCTAAAGCATGGTCCGTTTTCAAGTCGCTATGCGATTCCTTGGACAAAACAGAGGCTTTCTTTGGTGTTAAGGTACTATTTTGTCTCTTCCGACGATGCAGATTCCAGAACCGTAGAACTGTTATAAACTTTTCAACTGCCGCAGGAACTTCTTCACATTTATCATGAATCCGGAGGGAAAAAATACACAAAAAAAGTATTAAAGAACTGTATATCATAAGGAAAAGTAAGTAGTAGTAAATGAACGCCATCGGAGATGAACTCTCTGGAACATTGTCATTAACCATCTCCATGAAGACAATAAAAGATAAAAATGTAGTTATTGCCACCGAGGTTCGTTCTCCTGAACTAGCAGGCATTATAAACACAAGATTATTTAGACTTCCAAGAAAAATGACAGGAATGATTATATAGACGACAAAAAATTCATTCTTTCTTTTTAAGGTTAACACTATTTGTATTGAAGGTGGAAAGTCATCGGATCCCATTGTAAAGTTTTGACTTTCAGCAGATTGGAGTTGCCATTGACTGTTTTCAGTGTAAAAGTCTGTTCTCACAACAGAATTTGTAGTGTAAAACATAACCTCATTCCTGGTGTATGCCCAACCGGAAATAGTTACAACGCATGTCTGACTATCAAAAGGAAAATATGTTACATCAACGGAACAAACTAGTTTCAAGACCTTGCCCAACATCCAAAAAATGTCGCCTGTGTAAAGTAAACGAAGCAATTCGTTTGTGTTACTGATCTCCTGAACTCTGTCAAACGACTCAATAGTATATATCTGTGGATTCCAAATATCTTTTGGGTGAAGTAAGAACGTCGATTTGCCACCGTAATGTGACGGTTCCCACTTCAATCGTTCATCAATCCATCGTATGTAAAATATTAAACCCAGATCTAATTCACCAGAAAGCTCATCAAAATTGTTGATATTTACAATCCCGACATCAACACTTATATTAACCGTAGTGTTATGATCAATCAGAGGGAAAAGTTTTCTGTTATAATTATCCAACAAATCGGTGTATAAAGCTTCCACTTGCGTTAAATTTGAGCAGTCTGTGAACTTAAACCCAATCATCATCAACTTTGCACAGAACAGAGCGAACTTCATGTCGGAAAGAAGACTGGTGTTGAAGGTACGACCAATGAAACAACCTCTGATTTGATTCAATTATCTCCAGATATCTGTTATATAAAATACATTATTGTTTTAATTAGAAAGTGTATGCGGTCAAGCATTTTTTCTCGTCTAAGAAACAAGAATTTGGAGTTCTGATGCGCATTGATAAACCACTGAGATGCGCATTGATAAACCACTGAGATAGTAGGTCTGTAAGTAAGACAGTTAAGTAAACAATTCGTATCATCAATAAAAAATGTAAGACCGCAAATACAAATAAAAGGTTAAAATCTACACTGAAGCTTTGCAACAGACAGAAACCGATAATAGAGAAAACTGAGGATTTATCATGTTTTTGGTAAGGCTTTCTCGCTCTAATGTTAACATAACCTGACAGATTTAAAAAAGTAATTAACACCTTTACCTAATAAGTAAAGATCTAACTATAAATGTATGTAGCGTCTTCCAAGTTAATATTCACTGGTAATACTTACTGTTCAGAATATAAGAAATATGTCAAACTATAACGGCAGGTGTACAGTTTGTGTTGTAATCTACATACAGTCTCAACGGTTTATCCAAACTTGTTATTAGACATGAATATGACAGACAGAAATAGTAAAAAACTTTCAGTTCATGTTTCCTTGAACAAGTGCGATTTGTATTTTAACTAACCCTGTGGTCAGCCAGACAACTCACAGATGGCGCTGCAGTGTGTATCGTACAGTCTTTTATGAAGATATTTTTTTCTCAATTTTTGATTATTTACTCTTTGTCCTATATACCGAATGTTTGCATATAGGACCGTGGTAAGTAATACATTATTTTTTATAGGCAGCATATATCGGTTTTAGTTTCCGACAAGCAGATCTATTTTCACATATTCTTCAATTATTGTTTTTATTTCATTTTCGTCGCTGCCTAGATGTTCATAAAGAATGAAATACAAACCATAGAATTCCTGAGACAAAAAACAACAACAACAACAACAACAATCTTTTCTTATAATAGTACTTACATTACTAATGTCCAAATTTTACTTGACAATATTCATTAGTAGTGTGTCAGATTTTCCTAACTAATAGCATTCAAAACAATACAGTCATTTCTGCTTCTCTGCATTTCCACACAATGGAAGAAGCAGATAAACTTTAAGCTTTTACAATTATGCCAGTTCGTTTTGCAAATGAATATTGAAAACTAGATATAGGGTCAATACAAATTAATTGACACTCGGTTAATGCTACCATTACTTAATTATTAAGTTCCTTTCAAAATCACGGTGTTTAATTACAATACTGATCCCTAATGAATTGAATTATGCATGCTGATAAATTAATCCGGTGCATGCTAAATATTATTCGTGTGTTTCAAACTAACAACCAATACAATTATGAAATGTGTTTCCGTTGTTTGGCTAGAGCGTATTAATACCCGAAAAGCGTATTTATACTCAAATATATAATAAATTGTTCAGTTTATATCAATTTCAAACGTTCAAAGTAAAATATACTTTTCTTTTCTACTACAAACAAACAAACATGAGTAATCACAACATTCATAACTTTTGCTTTATACACCACTATAATAAACTTTAATGCCTAGACTACACTCTTGGCAGAATGCAACTTCAGTGATATCAATCCTTCCCAGGACGTAGGCCTGTGAATGTTTGGACAAGGTAATCCAGCCGTTTAGTTCATGTAACATCCAAATCAGCCAATGTCGAAATTGAAATCTTCATGCAAAACTGTATACATGTTCCATATTTTATTGATGTAGTTTCAAACACAGAAAGTAGGTTAGTAGGTCAAGATCAGAAAAGGTCAAAGTTGAAATCTGCAGGCAAAACTATCCATAAAGTTCACATTTCATTGCTGTAGCTATAAAAAAGGTCAGTAGGCCAAGTGACCCGTGGACGGGGTCAACTTGGACCCAAGGGTATACTTTGAACAATATTGGTGAATACCATACTCACTATATAGTTTGAAGATTATAACCCAATGGTTCTCAAGATACTGGACATCACATATGACCTTGACCTTTGACCCAGTGATCTAAATATAGATAGAGGTCACCCTCTGGGCCAACCTGTCCATGAAGTCTGAGGATCTATACCAATGAACTTATCAAACATAAATCAATGTAAAACAAGTGACCCCTGCATGGTCAGTTTGACCCTGGGGCATGCTTTGAAAAATTGGTAGAAGTCTACTAGACAATGCTACATGCTACATTTCTAAGCTCTAGATATTATGCTTTTGCAGTAGAAGGTTTTTGAAGTTTTATCTCTATAAGTTTAAAGAATAGATATATGGAAATCAGTGATCCCCAGGGTGTGGTCAATTTTTACTCAAGGTGTATAATATAAAATATCTTAGTAGAGGTCCACTAAACAATGCTAAATACCAAATATCTTAGCTCTAGGTATTGTGATTTTGGAGATGATCTTTAAGTTCTTTCCTATATAAGTCTATGTTAAATCAAGTGACGCCTGGGGCGGGGTCATTTTTGATCCGGGGTTCATGATTTGAATCATCTTGATAGAGATCCACTAGGCAATGCTACATGCCAAATATCTAAGCTCTAGGCCTTGTGGTAAAATCAAGTGATTCAAAGCCCAGAGCGGGGTCAATTTTGACCCCGGGCCACTGCTACATGCCAAGTAACTAAACACTGGGCCTTCCGGCTTTTAAACACTGGGCCTTCCGGCTTTTAAAAGTATTTTCCTATTTATTGTCATAGCAATCACAGTTCTTATTGGATCTACGTTTTTTGAACAGGTTTTGATGAGGGTCACCTAGTGAACCTTCATGTGAAGTTTGGTTGAAATTGGTTCTGTAAATTTTTACGAGAATATTTGAGCGGATACACGACATCGGACGAAGGACAATGTCAATAGCTCACCTTGAGCATAAGTGATGAGCTAACAATAGAAGAGGCTGAACTGTTTGCTTTTTTTTGCTAATAGACAAGGTTTTTACGAGTTACTTTGAAAATAAAAGATGAAATAAAAGCTTTAAGAGCATACATACAAGTCGGAAATTTCTGAAATTTATCTTTTCAACAGCAACAAAAAGGAAGAAAATATTAGACAAATTGGCTCATACTTGACACGGCATAATTTGTGTTCAGATCTGTAAAGCGACTGATGAAAGTAGAGCATTCGATCTGCAAAAATCCTCGGAGCATCATAAAAGTGGCCCAACGTGAGAAGAGAGGAAGGCGAACGCGTGTAAGGCAGAATGTTAAAATGAAACAGTCAATGCGTTAGCTGAACTTGGTAAAATCCTAAGTGCTTAATATATAAACATTCAAATATTAAAACGCATACCGTATATATTTTTAGACAATTATACCGTCTACTTCTGTGTATGTCGTCGATATTTTGAAATAGAAATGTAGCAGTACTAAATCAGTCGTATTTAAATGCTTAGTCTAGTTATTACATCATACGTTTACTAAATTAGTTTTTGCTTTTACACTTGAAACACATTAGAAAGAGTTTTTCAACATTTCCTATCTTAAACCTTTTCGTCACTAGGTTCATCTATCTTTCTTTATGCATGCCTTTCATTAAGTCTTCTTTTGTGTACTTTGGTGTAATGTCTTTTGTAGACGATAGTAAGTAATATTCAGTTGTTTTATATATTTTTGATGTCTCGTTTTCGTATTTTTCTTAAAAGAATGAAATTGTGGAACCGTATATATATATATATATATATATACATACATAACGAAAACTTTCTGGTACAACTGAATTTATGATTGCCAAAGACAAACGATATACAGAAAAGCATTGGGACCCAGTGTATTTCAACCAGTCGTTGCAAACAGTACGCATTTATTAAAAGTACTTATTTGCATTACATGTATTACTTGTATTGAGCATTAGAACATCAGGAAACTTGTTTTGGCTCAAACTAAAATCTATATGTCAACATTACATTTGATATCATCTAATGACACTTTTAGGCACGTGCACACTGTCAATGGATGCCTTTCAAACTGATTCTAAGGGATCCATAAACCATTGTAATTAGACCTTTAAGCTGTCAATATGTCATTAATGTTGAAGACAAAGGCTGAAAAACTTGGTCATTGTATACATAACAAAAGTGATCTCAATCAGCGTATTTACATAACCATTTTGCACAAGTCTATTTCCATTCGGTAAAAACATGCGAAAAACACAAAATCGATTTCTTAAATAAATGTAAAGCAATCGGCCCGGAAACCTCACTCACCTATCAGTGATCAGACTGACCGCACAATAGTTTGTATCCTCTATTTAATATAAATTCTATTTGTTTAGCAATTTATAGGATGATCATCGGAAAAATAGTGTTTGCAATCCGTTAATGTAATAGTTAAACAATATGTTATAGTTCCTCTACTGTTAACGTTGTATAGATTTTCTCTCCTTTATTTAACGATGGAACTGTAATCTCAAGTTTCTCGTAATGAGTTTAGATCTATATATACTAAACAAAACGTCTAACTCACCAACTGCCTTTCCTTCCAAAATCTGCCAGCTAATTTTTAGCTATCGATACACGAATTTCAAATATATCATGTCCTGCATTTATTAAGACATTGAGTAGATACTTCCGTTACATGAATTTCAAAATGATCGAGTGGTATAAATTTCTTATGGAATTAGTTCCCCAAGGAAGAACATCAAGGCAAAAACCCATGTTAACGGAGGTTTAAATGTAAAAATAAAATTTCCTGCCATATGATTTGTGCCACTCAATCATTTTGAAATTCACGTAACGGAAGTGTCTACCCAGTATCTTCAGAAATGCAAGACAATCATGATAGCTTTCATGCACCGATAGTTAACAATAAGCTTGCAGATATTAGCAGGGTTGATAATCAAAGAAAGAAGGGAAAGAGGGCAGGTAGTGCATTAGAAGTTTCGTTAACTATATAATGAAAGTACTCTTTCAACATTATATTTCAGAATCGTTAAATGATTATTATAGTGTGCAGTTCTCAAAACCATTATTTAATATTTTTTGTTTGAAACAGACGCCTTACAACTGAATTTAAAGCTTGTAATTTACTTGTGAGTCATTCATAAAAAATGCACTTTCAAGACCATGCCAATAAAATTATATATTTATTATATTGTTGCAGTGTGTTTCGTTTGATTAGCAATGCATAATTTTAATCTCTTACTCCGTCAGCAGAGGATGTCATATTAGGCTTTTTATGCACTAATGCTATATCGGTTATCGCAATAAACCTGTCATTTGAAGCATTATCACGTGACAAGGTATATTGCAGCGACCATGTTGATCAATATCAATGGACGACTAGGTATTCAGGTTTGAAATTCATGGTGCAAAGCTAAAGTCATTGTCCTCAATCGCTTCGTCCCCTCTCAATGGTCTTTATTACTATGTGAAAGCAATATTAATTTAATGTCTACTAACAGTTTGCGAGTTATGCTTTGGACAGGCATGTCATATAAATGGGGGTAATTTAGAAAGCGAAAGTTATTGTTCAGTTTCACATCACTTATACCAGTGTGTGAAGCATCATCTCATTTTGAGTTATGTTCCGGACAAAAGTGTGTGACAGACATGTAGAATAACGAACAAAGTGGCAACAATGTGATCTCCGTTTGGTGAGCAAAAAATAAGAGACTTTTGTATTTAGAATGAGATAACATTTATTGTCATGTTCTGCGAGAAAGCAGTGTTTGGAAACAAACATCAATGTGCATATTAGATAGTGCTTTACATAGAAAGTAGAATGATGAAATCATATCACTTCTGAAGATAAATTAAGACTGAGACTAGCTCTTTTTCATTTCAACTTTCAGTGATCACTAACAAAATGGGAGGAACCTTGATTTGAACTGATTTGAAACCAAAGTTTGTATGACTGACATTTTTCTAACAGTGCAAATTCGATACATTCAAAATACATATCCCTTCAAAACGAAGCAAACATAAAGAAATACATGTTATATGCTTGTCTAAAGTCTTGAATACGGCATCACGAACTAATATAATACAGGGATATAATGTTTTTATTTTTGCACAAAGCAGCAAATAACAAACAATAATCAGGCAGAACAAAATCAACATGACAAGGGATACAAGTAAACACGATTGACCCAATTAAAGGTTAATCATGTAAACTTTTATATACTAAAACAATATGAAAAATACATATATGCCATCTATACAAATGTCCATACGTGCTGGTATTTGTTCTATTAAGAGGTGTCTTAAACAAGCAAATGTTTACAAAATTACTGTCAAGAGAAACACAGAACATTTCTTTTATTCACCCTGGTATTTTAAAATACTACATACAATTTTTATAGGTTCCGGTACAATATGTTTATACAGTGTGCCATTTTAGATATACACATTCATGTACATGTACAATGAATATTTCAGCTCTCTTACATTAATTTGTTAATTTTGCAAGTTTATCGATTAAGAATTAAATTACTAAAATGACAAACATTTTTCCTCATAATAGTTATGTATTATCTAGTTCATTTGAAATAAAACCGTATTGTGTCAGTAGTTTCTGATACATTTATTTAGAGCTGTGGCCTAAGGAGATCGATATATTTTCAGAATGAAATATTCTTTCAGTTATGTCTAGAAGTTACAAGTACGGAAACAAACATTTTGTATGCCTGATTTCTGTGAAATAATTTTTTAGCTGTGACCTATAATGTTTATTTTGCTCCAAAGAATTTTATGTGTTTTATGAACGTACTCTCAGAACACTATAAACTGGTTGCTCTTGCTGCTCAAAGTACATGTATTTTATTTCTGTTCAGATTAAAACGTTGCTATTTTGATAAATGTCCAACAAGCTGTATTATAAAGTATTTCGTTGTTGTGAAATTGTTTGAAAAAAAAAACTTTCAGAGATAAAGAATTTTAGGGATTTCCATATAGACTTACAGGGTATAATTACATTGCAATGCTTCTTAGCGAATAAAGACAGATTGAACGACTTTGGTAGATGGACAGCAAACGATTGGTAATGTCTTTTTCGCGCTACTGCTTTCTATAAAGAAGATTTGAAAACTATGAACACTTGTATCAAACAAGAGATTCACAACGTGGCCACTTATTACTCAGGAATAATAATAATAATAACAGCAGGATTTGAAAATTAAAATATTTAGTAACCATAATAACGCTAAAATATTTCAATAAATATTAACAGCTGCTTCACTATAACATACAACATTGCAAAAAAATGTCTCTTCAGTATAAAATTGCCTGATCAGGATTTGGCTACACTTAAAGGTGTTAAACTTTTTTGTGTTTCAATACCTCTTAGAGTGATACAGACCTTGTAAAGTTAGAGAGGGCAGTGGGGTCTGTATTAGCTCATACGTCCAACCATATTTGAGCTGAAGTCGTGTTTGTGCAACATTGGTATATTGGAACTATTGACATTTTAGGTCTTTTTGGAATACCCGTATGCTATATAAATGTAAGATCTTTATAGTTTATCTGTTGAGAGAATGTTTAGAGGGCAGTGTTACATATCTTTTTGTAAGGGAATCCTCGATCAAAACGTGGCGTTTTTCTTCTTAATTTAACTATGTTCTTGGTATTATTTTGTCCAGAGAACTTGAGGCTCTACAAACAATTATATGCAGCAACAACAGGACCAAGACTAATATAACTAAATATCTTTTTTGTTTGTTTTTCATATCAGCACTCTAGGAAGGAAACTGTAGACGATTTTCGTCATTTAAAAAAAATCAATGAATTGCTGCTGTTTCAATGATGCCATCATGCATATACCAGTGATAACTGATAAACCCAATAATAAGCAACTGTTTCAAATTAAACATGGTGTCAATCTTGCATATCTAATTTCCTTAGCTATTTTTGATTCATCTGCTGAAGTTAATCAAACATGCAATTGCTGTATAAAGTGGTTAAGCATAAACTTTTATTTTTGTATTTTAATCGATAACATTATAATTAAACTAATTACGCTCGATGACTATTTACTGAATTCCATCGAGTGAAAGAATCAGTGGCTCGAAGAAGCTGCGATCTAGTTTCGTCGCCGATGTGATT
>JAUMHA010178940.1:0-16434 GCA_032359765.1 Saxidomus gigantea
AAACACACAGAAATAAAACGTTTTGTATCATAATGCTTAAAACTTAAAATAAGGGTTGACATTAAAAAGATAAAATCATGATCTTTTTACAGTAAAAAAAGTGTTAGAAGTGACTATAACCTTTTATATGACCATTAATCGACTATGACTCAAATCAAATGGCCTCATTAGTAATGTCCAATATTGATTTAGATTGCTTCAGAAATGTGGCTGCAATTGTGAAAACAAATCAGATTCTGATAGGGGCTAACGATTAACATAATACGATCCCAAAATTACTTTATGATTATTTGAGCAAACAGCGAACAGTGAATATGGCATGCCGGGCCCTGGAGACAGGTTGGTCGCGGAATTTACATTTCTTGTGAATATGGAAACTAGACAGGAAGTGCATCTATTATCGCAAAATGAAATATAACGCAGGCTTTTGAATAAAAAAGACAGCATGAAAAGGCGTATTTTATGATGCATTTATAATATGCATGCGTTTATGTATATCTAGGTTCGGGTAACCGTATTACGAGCAAAGGTTTTGTAAAATACGAGACATGAACAGTTTCTTCACTTTTTTTTATTGCCTTTCATACTAGAAATACCGGCACTAATGGACCTTTTTAATATGTGCATATAATAAGTAGATGTGCAACGAAAAAAAAGTTGGACTTTACATCGGGAAAAAGATGAGCCCATAATTTTGGTGAAATTTAAACATCTTTGTCTTTAAAACTGTTAAAAGTTATGCAGCAAAATAAGAGCGAAACTTATAGCATAGGTCTTTAAAGTCCTACACATAATTAAATAGAACAACTTCCCGTGGGGTTTAAGAGACCATCTATCTATTTGATTATATGGAAATTTACATTTTTCTCTCGACAAGGTAAAAAAAACACACAACGAAAGAGTAATCGATGTTAATATCATTAAAAAATCCAGCACACATAATTATTAAGATGAACGACATACATGGATGCTGGTAGGTAATGCAGATTTTCTAAATGACTCACAACTGTCCTCTGGAGTATAAATGATCAGAAAATTAGTAAGATGTCAGTGTAAAACATATTTTGCCTCAAGTCGACATTTGTTTTTTGCACTGTTATGCGAAGAAACATGAAACTTATCGTGACAGGTCGTTCCATACAGTTACTGTTAAACCGTGAAATAGCAAAGATGTGTCGGTGAAGAAGGAATGCATCCGATTCGATTATTGATACACTTATTTAAGGTATTTTGACATCAAAAGGCAAAACACGAGATTCCCACACAGAAACAAAACTGCAAATAAGCAGTCAGCCGATGGCTACAGTAAAAGTGACCACTTGAGGGAGGCGCCTGCTAGATGAAGGTACATTTACTTCTTTACAAGAACCTGTTTGGGCAAAAATAATACCTGGCGATCGTTTACAAATGTCCATTTGTAGTTTATAAGCCAAAAAAAAGCGGAAAATTTAACTTTGAAAGGACAGAAAAACGCTGACGTTGCATTTATTTTCAGCTTTTGAATTGCTTTTAAGTGCTTATGCTTATGTAATTGGATCAGTGTCAAAGAACATCAACGTCATGTTATTTACCAACAGTATAGTAGCAGGTAGCTATAAAAGTCTCAAACACTATGATATGAAATGTCAAGGCTGAAATGGAAAAGCAAAATGTCAAAGGTAATCCATTAACGTAACAGCGCAACATGAGGAATATTTAAATATATTTAATATTTGACATAATACTGCAACATATTACAGAAGCTAATTTTACATAGATTACCTATAATGGTCTTAACGTGGTATTTTCAAGTATAGACGCGTTCATCTGATTCAAAACCAAGCTAAAACTTTTCTCCACGCTACTGGCTCTTTTGATTTCGGGAGACATTAAGATATATTCTGATATAAATTATGTGCATAATTATTCTAATGAAAGCGTCATAACTTATATAAATTGGAAAATGTTGTAATTTTTCATTTTTTATGATAAGTTGAAAAGGACACGAAGAAAGCATAGTAACATTTAAATAAAAAATATACTTAACCTTACGAGGGTGGTTTATTACAGATTGGGGAATTACTGCCTTTTCACCAACCGAATCCCTGCTGGCAGATTGCTTCCAGTATTATTAGCCTCATTTAATTGGTTCGTCCAAATTTAAAGAAGAACAAGTTTGTTTAAGAAATAAAGGAGATTGAGGGTTTATTTGTTTGCTGATAGATTTAAGGAAAGGCGCTTTAAAATACGACTACTATTGGATATGTTTATAGAGACACACTAATTACATGTACATCAAATTGGTTTGAAAATTTAAAAACACACTCGTCTACCTGTCCTCTTCTATGATGAGTGGCGACAGAAAGACCGTTGCTGCATGTATTTGAGAGGTTTGTCGTTGGTACCGGATAATCCATATGACCAACACCCCCAGATGAGTTTAGTTGTTTTATGTTTCGGGGGAAATTGCAAGATACAGAACGCGTCCCGTTTCAGAAACACCCCTGGTTCTTTAACATGCCTGGTGTACAGTACCGATTAGTCGGACCTCGGTTTTGGGTCTCATCCGAAAAACCATTTACATGTAGTTATGTTAGTGGATGAGCGGGGGATCGAACATGCAACCGTTCCTTGAAAAAGTCTTGCTCATGCGTAGGTGAGTTGTCTCCCATAATGACTCTTTATGAGGCCCTACTCAGGGTTGCTATATATTAACAGATATACCAGTTATATGACTTGATAGGTCAATCACACTTAGATCTCATTGGTCGCCGTGATTGGCCTTCTCTTTGGCAACCAATCAAATTCAATCTTTGGATATAGTGGCTGGAAATTGCAGTCAGGTAAATCTCTACTATTTTGGAAACAGTAAAAACACTTTTGATATGTATAGGCATGATGGGAGACATGCCATTTCTCATCCACAAATTCAAGCTAACATATTTGCTCTTATTGACGGAACTTTATAAAATTTGCTTCAAATCAAATCAAATTATATGACTTGAATGAAAGAGTTATCCTTAAACGGATAAATCAGATAGTATATCAAAGAAAACTAAGTCCTTTTTCAAAGTTTGACCTATTTGTTTCACGTCGAAGACTTTACTTCTTGCACGTTCATGACCGCTTCCTGGAGTTGGGACAAATATGAACGGCAGAAAAAAGACGCTGAGAAAATCGTTCCAAGTTTCTGTATATTGCAGAATTCGAACATGCTACAAGTTTGGCCCTCTGCATCATGGCAACCTCTTAATAAATCAACCATGACTTCAGTCAAGCTGTTTTATGGCGGGAAAGGCACGCAAAGGCGTATTCTGAACTTTTTGAACAGCCCTTCCTGTTAAGTTGATTTGAAAAAAAACTTAATTAACATACAAAATAAGATTTAAAGTAACTTTCGACACACTTAAGATGCTATCATAAGACGCTGATGAAAATTTTGAATAGAGGTTTCAGTCAGTTGAATGATGAAAGTTTTTACAATTCTCAGTATAGCTAAGGATTTCCATTTTATATCTGCTAAAATAACTAGCAGTTAAGTTTTTGTACAACTGTTTGAATTCGCAAAATGTTTGATTTAAATAAATCAAACTGGAAAACCACACAGTAATAGAAACTATCCGAATATTTTGAAATAACAAGTGTTTTAGTGTTAGAAGTTAGAACCTATAGACTAATATATGTTATTTTATTAATGAATGCACAATGCCTCTGTTCCAGTTCTTTTCTGGGACAATATTAGCTACCTCCGGGCACAATTGACCAAACAACTGATTTTTAGTATCTGTCTTTGCATAGTCACTGCTGTCATTCCTCAATTTTTAAAATGGACTTGCCCAAATTTTATATCCGGAACGTTGCCACGCCACCCTTTGTTCACCGGAGTGCCCAGTAGAACTTGGCCAAAATGACCGCAAATAGGATACATTTTCCCGTGGTTTTACCCTTTAAATTAGGATTAGAAAATATTACTTATAAATTATAAGAAGGCAATGCATGCAAAAATCACATAATGCGTCAAAGATACATACTACGTTGCAACAATGGCCCATTACTTACGTTTTCTCACAAATACTTTTCCCTCAGATAGGAAATTCAATCTTTTATATACTTTATTCTGAATTCTTTTTTTTATAATTGTGCAAATGAATTAACATTCCAGGCATTGGTGTGTGTAATTGGTCAACAGCAAGAAAGGCAGTCTTAAACAGACAGAAAATCTTTTTTTCGGATTTTCTCAATATACATGAACATGTAATGTGCAAATGTTTGTTGTTGTTTGTTTGTTCTTTTGTTAAATAAGTATAACATAAACAACTACAGTAAGTCAACGCCGGCCCACACCCGTATTCCTTATGCGAACATATATAACATTATGCGATATTTGACATGTATTTATATTTTAAGCTATAAAGGTATCCGTAAAATGCAATAACAACACAGGCATGCCCAATACCACAAGATTATCTGGTTTGGATTATCGCACCAGATTTTATATGGATTAACACAATCCCAAAATGCTTGATTACCCTAACAATTTCTTCTTTTTTTTGCGAGTATGTTTTTGCAGCATTTAGCTTATACATTACAAATGTACATATAATTTGTTATAATTAATAAATATTTACGTTTTAATGAATTGGCGCAATTTTTGCTGAGTTTCAGATTTATACCATAACAAACGATGCATACTATCTATAAATATGACAATTGCATTCATAACAAATATCAATTGAAAACCCACACAGAAAGAGTTAAGAAACTCAATCGCAACCCCTGGATGGGCTGATTTCATTTTTGCTTGGCAAGTCGGTTTCCCATACATTCAGGCTGAAACTTGCAGAGCTACATTTCCGAAGTGTTTAACATTTCTACGAAGTTTTATTCAATGGACTTAGGCTATGTTTAGAGGTTGAGTATTCAAGTTTCTAAATACAAATGTAAAATATAATAATGAAAAACAGCCAAACTCATTGTGACGCATAATGTCTTGATCGGGGGTCACTATATGTTTCCAGCAAACTTGATTAAATTGCCATTTCACATTCGGAGAACTGTTGTATAGATGTAGATGCAATGAGACATGATAAGAGAGAGACTAAAAGGGGCCATAACTCTGGTATTTTATCGGCAATAAAATCAAAACTATCGTTTTCGAATTTCGTCACAAGAGCGTTTATTTGTACATGTACAAAGTTTTATTTAAACACTCCAAACCTTATGCTTCTTAACGGGAAAACAAACGGTTGTACGTAAAACACCAACAATACATTTCCGCCAGTATTGTTGGTATATATTACATCATCTTGGATGCTTGCTTCCTCTAAATACAACATGTTAAAAACGTTGTTATGATTTGTTAACAACTTGAACGTGGGATGAACGTGTAACTGTGGGCTGACATAACGATAGAATGTTATGGAAATAACAGTGAAAACATCGAATTTCAGAGATAAAACAATGTCACAAACACTTCAGAAATGTGCAAAACATCCACAAAATCACAGTCGAATCTAGAGATCTAGAAAATCGCCGAGGTAATCCAAACGACATTGGCGTCAGTACTCTGACATCAGCAATTGGTATTATGCTAAGGGCCGCGGATTCAGAAGAAGCACACATATATCTAATGAGCGGGTCTGTAACGGTTCAGAAGAGGTAAAAAGCTGGACTGATAATCCAGAGCCAGATGGCAAAAGTTCGATCCATTTTCTGCCGCTTAGTTTACTAACGGTCTTCATTTGAGATTTTCCACGTTGCAGTTGTGTACAGCCTGTATGTAAAAGAACTGTTGTTCCTTCCGCTTGGACTCTTCCTGTATACCTGAACTATATCGTCTGTTGTCGTTGGCTACTAGTATATGGAACATCTGTTACCGATGATAACACTACAAACTTGATACGACAATGCAAGTGTTCATAGATTGGTGAAATATTCGATATTATGCACAAACAAGTTTATTAATCAATCCACATACCATACTAACAGGGGAAACAAAATATTTGAAGACGTAATATCCAAGGTTAGTCTTTATCAATAAGCTGTTAAATGCAAGACGTTTGTCTGATTTCTTAAAATAGAATTTATTTTCGTTATTTTGACAGTTATAGTTCAGAGGGGTGCCTTCTTTATTTATTTAATTATTACCGAAAAGTGCAGATCATGATCAGTCAGAAATTATGTACATACTGATCATGATCTGCACTGGTTTCGAAGACATGACTATATCGCGGACAGCAATGTAAATGTTAAACAGGGTAGGAAAGTTTGTATCAATGTGGTCCGCTAACAGACATAAAATTGACCTTATTTAAAGACACCAACTTCTTCTTTACATTTCAATGACATTTACCAAAACAGGTCTCACTGGTTTTAGATTCTGTATCAAGTTTCACAGGACATTTAACTCCAAATAGACATTGCTTTTTTTTGGGGTCCGACCTACTCAAATATGGACACTTGATAGTTGTCAATCCACACGATTATGTCACGTATCGTCATGGCGTAATATCGTTGTCCACTGGGGTATGTTGTGGAATGCGCAGGGGTTCGTGAATTTTACAACTTAAGGGTCTTCATGATATCAGACGTAAAGCTAATTGTATTTTCAGAGGGAATTCATGATTTTCTCCAAATCTGTGTTAGGTTTCATCATCATCGCCATCATCATCATCATTATAGTTATCACCATCATCACGGCTTAAATTTTGATATATCGTCATCTTCAACATCCTAACATAATTACTATTATTAGTAACTGTCATCAGTTATCATCATCATCATCATCATCATCATTCTAATTAACACAATCAGTGATATTCGACTTCTAATAATTATAAAGAAACTAAGACATGTTTTATGTAGTCAAAATTTTATTACAAAATTATATAACTATAACAACGAACATGTTTTTTGATTTACATTATTCCACTTTTGGCGTGTTGTTTTTTTTTGTGTAAGTTATATTTTCACAGACATATAAATATAAATAATTTGTGTAACAAATATTATACAAAGCCTTTGTACAGCTTCTGGTCAAAGAGGTATTTGGTGCGGCAACACTGAGACGAACAATTTTGCAACTATATACATGGCAGACAATATTACTGATTACAGCCTTATTTTCCTTTTCTGTTTTTACCCTTATCCCCCCACTCTTTTAAAATAGACCCGTCTATTCTTCAATGTGGGTAGCACCATTTAATTTTTTTAGGGGATTCACAATAATAATTTTCTACTCAACAGTTAACAGTGTAGACTATGATCGGACTGTATGGATGTTCAGTCTGAACTGTAGTCTACATTCGTCGCAATAAAATAATCGTCAATACAATTTTTTTTTCTCGAATACAAAATAGCTCTAGAGGTACAAATATTTTGGCGGTCTGCCTAAACAAAATACTTAAGAAGTTTTTATTAAGCGCAAACATTTTACAAGTGTTTAAACAAAACTCTTTGAAAAATGATATAATGCATTTGTATCTAAATATAGACAATTTCTACATTAAAATGCTCTTCACTTTTTTACCTCATCAAAAGTCTTGAAAATTGACAAACGTTTGCTATTTGCATTTCTCGGTAGCAAAATATATTCAGTAAGGACTTGTATTTGCTCGGTGTGTTAGCACGCCCCTGTGTATTTGTATTTTAGATTAGCTTCCGCATTCACCTTTAAACTGGTAACTTAATGAATTTTTTAAAATGTATGCATATGTTCTATGTCCAGCAAACCAATGTATGTACTTTCGTTAACTAGGGAGTGTGGTATTTAAATTCATACTTGCCAAATTTTTACATATTCAAGACCTGTATAGTCATTGTACTAATTCATTGAAATATTAAACATTTAAACATCTGCCAAAATATTTGTGGGGATTTAAATGTTTGAATTTGAGAAATTCCTGTGGTCAAACTTTGGCCACATAAATCACAGGTCATTTCGTTTAAAATATAGAAATAATATTACAGATCAGCGTAAGTCAGTTTATCTTGGTCTTATCTGGTCTTCGGACCCATTTTTTCGCGGTAAACTAGTGTCAACGATTTGATGCATAGTCAAATTATGACTGCAAATGCGGTCGAAACTTTATCTCAAGTTATAATACTGACAAACATAACTATTAATGAACTGCAAATACAAAACCGACCTGTAACTTCATGCAGTCCGCAAGGTCTATTTTCAAGGAACTTGACCGAAGGACATGTATATCGAAAGTACAGCTTATAAAATCTATTTTATGTACCTAGTACATAACTTCAAAGTTCTTTAACAAATATGGCTTTGCTCCAAGACACTTACATGTGCATTTCGTATTAAGTATCTTTGAACAAAAAGAAAATAGAAAAATGTTGGCAACCCACACTCCCAAATTGTAACACAAGAAGTATAGCATAATAAAATGTCGTTTATCAATCTCCCTGTCATAAACAAAGGTTTTAATGTTTAAATAAAGAAATGCGAAACGAAATCCTCGGGACGTTATGGCTCGGTTCGCACCTTTCATCGTCAGTCAAATATGACACCCCCTTTAATAAGACATACAGCGCATTTCTTACCAAACACCTGTTACAATTTCGGTCAATATTTCTTTATTGTAATATCCATTTTAAAACAATGGGTAGGTAATGGGTCGTTTATCTAACGAAGGTTTGGCTTATGTAGAAATTGTGCAATTTCACTTTAAAGAAACTTGGAAAATTCAAGTAAAACCCCACAGCTTATCAAAATTTCATTTAAAAAAAAAAGAATATTCAAAATAGTTGAGGTGTTGTGAAGCGGAAAGCTTTACATTGCTTTTTAACAATGTTATCAGTGTTCACCATCTTGTTAGCATCTTTTTATGGTAAAAAGTATGTTCCGAAACAAGGTATATAATATTTGACTGGGTACGGACGAAGACATAATAAATCATTATGCCAGATTTAAGTTTCAATCAATTAGTGCGTTTTCCGTACCATGTCACACTGTGTCCTATAATGTTCTTCGGCATTTTTGCGAGCTATTTCTGCAGATGTTTTCTTGAAAAGTGGGCATTATGAAAATCAGTACTTATAAATATACATATTTTACGACAATAAACAGGGTGGTTTAAAATGTACCACCTTCTGTTTAACTTTAAACAAACCAAAAAAACAAATACGTGAGCAAAAAACAAATATTACTTTATATAGTAACAACGTCTGGAAAGTGTCTGTGAATTTTAAACATGTAATTATGTACAAAACAAACATTTAAACAATCTATACAAAAATCATTGCACGTTACAGCGACTTTAGTGTGAGTCGCTAACACATTATTACGCCAACTACCTTAACATAAGAAATTTAAATAGTTTGGATAATTGCTTGAAACTGTTTGAATTATGATGTTTTCGTATGCTAGAATGCACAAAGGTATAACTTCAGTCAATTTAAGGTTAATAATGAAACTAACTTGACAAATTAGACTGAAAATTATGTTCATTGCAATTTGAAGTTCGACAGTCCTAACAACTTTTACGTAAAATTAAATTATCAGTCAAACTCTGGTGGGCCAAAACTTTCATACAATAAAAGGCGTACAAAATAACAATTCTGCTCTAACGAGTGTCACCCCGTCACAAAAAGGCATATATACTTGTTAAATGACAACATTACAAAGTATATAAATTTCACACCCTATGTTTGCCTAACAATTGATGCAACAGTCATCAGACTGTCCAAATGTGGACTTTATATTGCGCGTAAAACCGCGGCTGTCGTTTTAACACGTGTTTACAAATACGTTTTATTTCACAATTGCCAAAGGCGAAAGTGTTGTCGTAATTTTTTCATTACGATGTCGCAAAGGCCGTTAAATGTTAAGGACAACCAGGTCAAACAGAACCATAACATCTTTTGTTGCTACAGCATACTTTTCGATGTTTATGTTGTTTCAATAACCTTAACTTTCATGTTCGCAACAAGGAGTCTGACACAGTGCACTTTGTAAACACGAAATTTGTGTCTATAAATACGTATATGAATGATAGAATGTTCTAGGTATTTGAATGTATATCTAGAGTCACTTTGCAGGCATCATGTACAATTTTATTTCAAATCTCTTAAATCGGGACACAAAAGCACATCCCATTTAATCACAGCTAAGTTGCTTCACTGAGCCCTCCGTAGGGAGAATCAATCCCTTTTTCCTCACAGCGTCTACTGCAGGTAATAAGACACATTCGAGCCAAGGACTCTGTTCCGAGTGAAACGATTATACAAATTAAACATGGAGTAACCGCTGTTTGAGTGTTCATCTGTACATGGAATTCACGCGTCTGACACCGCCCCCACGGCGATCCTCGGCCCCATAGTCCATATTTACACGTTGAGATACTTCACTTTTGTAATTATTAGCACTATGTCTGTTAATTCTTTTTGGCACGACTGCATACCCGTAGTCCATTTCTTGCCTTAACATATCGCTAGGCATGCTTTGTGTAAGATCTCTCGAGGAATACATTCCAGCTTTCTGACGCATAATAGGAGCATCGTTGTCATAATCTGCCGGAGGAATCTCCGTAATATGTGATCTACCACTGTAGATTACCGTTGACCGCATATCTTGTCCCGACGAATAGTTGCTATGAATCCCTGAGGAAGATGCTGGCCTAGATCGCCTGGGATATTGGTCATAACTAGAAGAACTGCGCGGTGTTAATGGACTTCGTGGTGACGTCATAGGTGGATACACGTCGTATTTGTTGCCAGGTGTTGGAGGCGGCGATGGAACTCCGTTCGACGAAATAACAGAAGACGAAATTTTGTCATCGGACAGATCCATTGAGTTAGGTTTGCCTTCAGAACTTGTCGGAGATGGTACCTCAATGCCACTTTCATCTGAGCCGTTCCGGTGTTTGCTTCCAACGATCGGAATTTGAAGACATTTCCGTTTGTTGGCTTTGTCAATATCGCCGTGACGTCTTACCACAGTGTCGTAATCTTTCGGTGGAAGCAAGAGCGGAGCAGCACCTTTTGTTTCTGTGAGGCGAAGTCGTGCTTTCAACTCATCGGTCACTGAATCGAAAGGAACGGCGTCTTTAAGGCTCTGAAGATCTGGATCTATGTCGTCACTTCCGGAAGGAAAGCCCTCGTCGCTGAAAGAACCAGAATCTGCGCCCGAATCCTCAAACTGAGCCTTATCGCTCATTCCGTCGGATGAATCGAACCTATGATAGTTAGTATGATTTGTTCGTACATGTACGTGTATCGGAACCCGAGTTGTTGACGGGCCTTCAATATGGCCCTGTTGAGTAAGCTGGCGCTCGATGTCGCCAATGCGGTCGGCGTGCATGGCGGTAATATGGTTAAGGAACCGGGAGAAGGTTGTCGCTGTTTCAGCTGAATCAAACCTGTACACATGTACGTGTACGTACCTGTAAAATAATAATATTTGAATATAATATTTGCCTTCGGAAAACTTTAAAACTTTTAAACTTAAAAAGATAATTATTTCGTATCAAATGCAAGTCAATTTTTACACCGTGCTGAAGCGGGTTGAGAGAATCACTGAACACACCATGTAGCAGGCGGGTAATTTGCACATGTCTCAGTGTGGGTGAAATTGATCGATTTTCAGCCGGTCTGTCAATATTCCTTGAAGAATCCGATCAAGGATTTAGCTATTCATTGATTTGATTACTGAGATATAGATCAGTGGAAGGCCGCAGATGTATTAATTAAATATTACTCCATACACACCAAACTATGCGAAGGTTTCAAGTGCCCATTTTCAATTAAAGTTTATCAAGTTGGTCGCGGGTAGTCAATCAAACTGGAAAATCGGAAAAGATAACCCAACTATACATTAAATCTCCGTGCGTTATTTTGAATATATCATGCTTAATACAGCAAACTTATTTGCAACATTCTCCAAATTTAAATAGCAATGTTTTCCATTAATAACTTGTAAAAAATCATATGCGTGAATTTTGAAAGCATTTATGTACAAATCTTACAAATGTGGGAAAGTGGTTATGTAATAAGTTAGGTTGCATTAAACGTACGAGTTCAAAATTATTTTATAGAAATCGAAAGTTCCGATGTATCTAGAATAACTTACTTTTGAGTTCTTGGAACATAACCCAGGTAAATGCAAGCCACAATGTCGTCTGGAGACCCGTCGATTGGATTTTGAGCCTGCACGGCGTATGTAATATCCCTTGAAGGAATTATGGGAAATTTAATTGTCTTTATTTTCTTTCCCTTTTTCTTTTCATCTTGTATGTCCTGAGTTATCTTCATTTCTTTCTTTCCAACTTGCAGAGTAAGTTTTGGCGCGTACTTCCATTTCTTTGCTTTTCTTCGCAAGTCGTTAACAACGGGCTCGGTATACCGAGTGCCTCTCAGTCCATTGGTCTCAACCCATCCCAGAAACTGGACATAGAACTGTTGCTTCTTTGCACCAAGCATTGTCACTTCCAGATGTATTCCAAAACAAATCTGTGTACAAAATGAAATAATAAATTATTCCTTTTTTACAAAGTTTTGCACTTATTTATTTAAACAGTAATTTGGATTTTTTATTCCATATCAGTCAAACATTTATGATTTAGTCCTTCTAAAATTTGATCCGTTCAGCTCTGCTCTCTTAACTAGACTGGTGTTGACAGCTTAAGACCGCCTCTAAAATACCACTTTACTACTTTCGTGTTATACACCTGCCGTAAATTTAATCGTTCCTATCAATGAAAATGTCTACCTGCGCGTAGGAATACAGTAAACGATACTATGTGTTATGCGGTTCTGGGACGGGTAACAATACGCCGGTTTAAATATGCGTTCGCCTCGTTTCTCATGGTGGAATTTCAAAAGAGCGGCTCCTATTACAGAAAATCGGTGGACCAGATAGATAAAAATCTTTTGAAACGAAGATCTACTGATCTGCTGAAAGAATAATAGAAAATTGACAATTAGCTAAAGAGGGAGGATCAACACGTTTTTATTACCTAAGCGCTTAGATGGACTACATATTTTCTGAATGGACGTCTTCATTAATTGCGAAATGGTATCACAGTTTATCTGTAAACTATTTTCCTGTGGTGTTAGACGTTAACACCACAATAATTTTAACCCAAAACCCACCTTAGATTTGCGGCTTACTAGAGCTAATTTCTGCGGTTGTAGACACCCGATTTAAGAATAACAATTAACAGACACTGAATAAATTATTTTCCCACATTGTTCTCAATAACTTTCTTAGATGTGTCCTCAACCAACATATCATCAATGTCTTGGAGTTTGTGAACATCAAATATCAGAGCTACTGTATATTGTTATTCGTCTTATGACTATCAAAATGCACACGGACGGGTAGCGCGTTCGCCTTGGGATCGAAGGGTACCGGGTTCGATCTCTACCATTGAAATGTCGGTAGCGTCCTTTAGACAAGGCCACATTGCCTCTCTCTGTCAATCTTCGGGGTTGATTCTATTTTAATCGGGGTCTCGAGAGCGATTAATCTAAGTTGTAAGAACTTGTTACGCAATCGAGATTAAATGCCGGAATAAGTATAAATTAAATTAAAATTGCTTTGTACTATTTTGCTAAAATCAACAAGTCACTACCATCTTGCAAGCATTTATACTAGGACATATGTCTTGATTAATCCGAATATCTCTGATACAAACAAAGAGACTGGTTCAGGAATTATATATAACCACGGACCTATATATAAAGGTCCGTGATATAACCCTTTATTTCTGGCAATGTAGCTATACCGACCCAGCCCTTTGACAGTTTCCTACTGAGAATGGGATGCAGAAAAATAAAGTATTTGAAACGGTGGTTAAGTAAACTGTCCGCTTGTATGACGAGTTTACTAACGTTAAATCCAAAGACATTTATAAAATGAAAATTGGGATAGTAACCATGGGGATGTGCAAATGAATTACGAATACAAAAAGTCACATTTGACCTGTCATTTCAAAAGAATATGTTCAGATTAAACCGACCAGAAGTTGGCAGTGGCAACATATGTGCATTACCAAACCCATAACTGCAACTACCCAAATAGTTGATACAGGATAAATGAAAAAGTACATACAGACTGTTGATATTCCAAAGAACAGAGCATAATGTATCAGCCTGACTAATCTTTGACAGTCCTTTCAGACATTATTTTTTATGATAACACCAGAAAAAAATACAGTAAACGTTTTTACTATATTAGACCAAGCGTTCAAAAATGTATACATTGTAGATCTTTTAAATACAAATAATAAGACTTTTTAAAAAAAAACTTAGCTCATAATATCAAATTTGCACTATCACATAGAACTTCCATAACTTACAATTGATAACAGGTCATCCTCTTAGAAATATGTTGCTGTATTGAATATAATTTGAAAATTGAATATTGCCATTGTGACCTTGTATATACTTGTATTATTTATGTTCAAGTTATGTGGTGATGTACTTATTGTACAAGTCGTGTATGAAATTCTGTTCTGTTCTGTTCTTTTTTTCGCAACTTGTTTATTTATATGCTTGCAGATACACACTCCGATCCCAAAAAGTACTCAACGATTTACTTTAATACTTTTAATAGTCAACATTTCAAGCTCGTTTGCTCTCTCCATACTAAAATCTGATTTACAGTTAATTTGTTTTCAATATAAATACTTTTACGCAATGTGTATATAATGAGCTACTACCTTGAGGATAGGTATTTTTGACAAAGTTTGATTTCATCAAGATTGATTGATTGAAAAATGTACGTTTTCTGGTATTTGCTAACGAATACATAGAAAATGTCGTTATCAAATTCGATCATGTTTGACGGCGTTGCTTTCATTTCAAATGAAACTTACTATATTAGAGTCGGATGTTAGTAGATCCTTGTGATTATTCATCTTATAAAACTTTAAAACATCCCCATATTTATTTTTCAAGGAAAGTTGTTTTGTTGGGAAAAAAACCGACATCTGCGTAAAAGTTTCAATTTCACCTGAAGTGTCAAATTTTGACTGGATGTTTTGAAATAGTTTGTTCGGTAAAAAAAATTGACGAACAAAATAGATTTCGTATGATATCATTTTATATAATACGCTACAAAGCGTGCATCAAATAGTCTCCATTAAACATATGTTCTGTATAAGCTCATAATTGGGCTTCCAAATTTATTTTGTTTCACATTAGACATGTTAAATAATCTTAAATCTAAGCGAATTTTAAAATTTAACTGTCTCGTACAATTGATTTTTTGGGGTTCCTAAACTCTCTTCTAAAATAGTGGAGTGCCTTCGGACAGTCGGACAAGATCTCTGTGTTTCGTCACTTGACAGTTACCGTTCAAAGCTACATTCATAATTTTAACAAAGACATTTATCAATGATTTATATTCTAAGAAAAATGAAAATGGTCCTAGTTATAACCACAATTCATCAATCTATACACCTCAATGTAGAGGAAATAAGAGACAATCCCAGTCAAAATTTAATATCCACCCTCTGTTACGTATCTTTTCATTTACTATTCTTAAAAGTTTCTGTCTGGATCATAATTTAATAGTTTATTTCAGTCTTTTAGTCTCATCAATGTACAATACATTTGCCAAAAAATATTATGAAATATGGAAAAGGTCAATTTAATGAAGTTTTCTAATTATTCTTATCAATCAAATACAATGTTACTCATCTGAATTGATTATGACTTACCTTGCCAAAAAGAATATCAAGCTCACAATAGAAATGTTGTGAAAAGAGTTGTCGGTTCCATTCTTGTCTCTAACCATGGTTTCTTGACCGAAAGACAATATTTGTCTCAGACTTTTCCACAGTTACATGTCCAATTAATGAACTAAGTAAAACAACAAATTAACAAAATGTAAAAATATAAATACCTTGTTTGATCAAAGACACAGCTTTATAATCCTGGTAACAGACTGAAATAACCTGTCTACGTCTTGAGACCACTCGCTACCAAAAAAAATCCCCCAAACAATGGTACTGTGTATTTTTCCCACATATCACTTATCAATGAAAAAATATCACTCGTTTTTTCTAAATGTTTACTCGAAAAAGAAAGTTCGCAAAAGTCAATTAATTGAACGTTTACTCAACTAAATTGTTTGTCGTGTCAAATAGAACGAGTAAACCTGTTGTGATTACATTTTATTGTATCATTTTCGACGGTTTTGTATATTATAGTGACCTACTTAACTCTTTTATTACTTCTTTATTGTAACTACAATGCATTTATTGCCACCTCTTTCTCCAACCATCATCGTGAAAGTACTTAAAAATTTATATTTGTATAAGGAAACATCCGTCTGATCAAGTTAAAAACACAACAGCAATCATTTTCATTATACATGTGTATATCTTATTTCATAAACAAAAGAAAGTATTAGGACTTGAAAATCAATGTGTCCACACGGCGACCTCTCATAGATTGGGGGTCATGGCTTCGACCCCTGCTACCGACCATGTCTCT
>JAUMHA010179051.1:2478-13708 GCA_032359765.1 Saxidomus gigantea
TCGATTTGCTCGAGAAAACACAGTCTGTAAACAATATGCTTTTCTTCTTGGATATTAGCAGATTTTCAGCATCGGTAGAAGTGATTTTTTGGATTATGTACTTCAAGTACACAACATTAGCAAAATACTTGGGTACGGCCATGTGCTTTTGTCATATATGAATAGTTGAAATGAAAACTTGTTACGTGAGGGATGTCAGGTGTGGAGTCGAGAGACATACAGTACTTATTTATTGTAAAGCACAATTAGTTCCTCCTGCCTGCTCTTCATTGTTTCATTAAGTTATCCAAAAAACAACTTCTAATACTGATATAAGTTCAATGTAGAATTTTACTGTAAAGCTGTTTTTATTCCAGAAAATGAGAAAACATAAATTGCTTACACTGCTCCATCCTTCAATTGTGTTTGCATAAAATAAGGGATATATGTAGAGTTATATTTCCATTGCATTCATTCTGGTGTCAAATTTATCCGTTTTGCGATACAAGTGCCAAGTTTCTTGTTGATTTCTTGTTTGATTTCTCCTCATGCACATGATTGTACACTACATATTCCCATAGCAGTTACTCCCATTAGCTGTTTATTACGTCACTGATTGGGTACTTGATCAAGATGTTCTATTTTTGTATATTGTGAAAGTTTGGAAGTATGTTTTGACATCTGATTTGTAGTTAATTACCACGTAATATATATGTATTTATTTTATTGTTCGAATGGTGTGATATGCTAATATAAATTTTAATTGTGTGGCTTTTATCTTATTCGTAAATATCTATAAAAATTATTTACAGATACTTACTAAGTACGCAAGTGCATGATTAAAAAATTTTTAGATTATTTTTATAGATATTTTTTTTTATTAAATGTCTGATTTGAACAAAGATTATACAGCATGTTAAACAGTCAAAGTTTCTCGTAATATCAGTATTAATATTTTTGTGACTTTTTGGCCAAATATTGATACACATTTTTAGCAGTTGATTTGCAAAAGAAATACAGAGTATTTTCTAAAATATCTTTTGTATACATGTTTATGAAACAATAAAATTCCAGAATTGCCAAAAGCTGAATCATTACCCGTCTAAAAGTCCGTCCACACATAGATTGCCTCAACTTTTATCACATTTTATTTTGTACATATATTGGTTATTTATTGTAAATAGATATGTTTCTATCCCTCCCCATTTGCATAGTGTAATCATCCTTTCATTTAGCATGTCTTTGTCATTCCTTTCCCCACTAAATTTCGAAAATGGACTTGTCCATTGTTCAATCTGAATAGTCCCAGTAATTGTTTAAAGGGGTGGTTATTAAAACTTTTCTGACTGACAAGTGAGATGTGCAGATCATGATTGGACAGTGTGAATGTGCTGGCAGGTCATGATCTGTGCTGGTCACAGAGGTAGAAACAGTCATCTCTAGCAGGTTAAGATTTAAAATCTGTGGCAAGGTGGATCTTATAGGCACCAAACATGGACAAAGTAGTCTCATGTTAACTAGAGAATACTTTCCTCAAAAGGTGTTTTGCAATGCGTTGTGTGATCAAGTCCCTGAATTGTTCAAGGATAGCCATCTGTTGGGTCATATACTTGCCCGTATACTTTCCAGTTATAACAGTAGTGAGAACATAAACTAGGGATAGAGACATTATATTTGTGTGTATTTTTCTGCATAATCAGGAAAAAAACTCATTTTACATTGATAGGGTCATGAGCATATTGTATTTTGGACAGTTCTTTTCAAACCAGACTGGTTTTTCGATGTTTCGTCAAAATGTGGGATTTTTCTATACACCGTCTGTAGTTACATTATTCGGAAAACTAAAGTAATCCGAGCAAGTGGAGATGGATGAAGTTGTGTAGTCAGGGGAGGTAATTTTTGTCAGTGATTTGTCAGTATTGGAGGTTATAATGTACAGATTGTTTATAGAGATATCTTTCATGTTCCACTTGCAGTTCAGAGTGTTGAAAAGATCTGAGAAATATGTATGCCTATATATCAAAGTAGGTCGTCATTTTTGTGTCATTCAGTAGCGCATCAAAAACATAAACCTTCATTTAATTAAGCAGCTGGACATGTATACCTTTTTTGGGTATGTCAAAGTGTTTGAATAATATTTTAATTTGCACAAAACTAACAGTTTTATAACTTTGGCAGTTCAGGTGGAATTATATATTCTTTCCTCAAAAATCGTTTTTAAATGTACCAAGAGTAAAATCTGCCAGAGTTTAAAATTGTAAAATGATGGCATCTCAAATGGTTACCACTGTTAATGGAATTCATTTTCGATTATTCTTTTAAGAGCTTATATTCTATTTTTGAAAAACTTTCGTTGGAATTTTTTTTGCGACCAAGTTAGAAGTTAAATTCATTTGAGATGGCATCATTCCTTCAACATAGCACAGTTTTTCCACTGCACACCACCCCCCAGTTTTACACATTTTTCCCAAAGTGCTGAACATTCCATATTTAGCCAACATTATACATCATTGAAGTGCTTGTTTTACATGTATTGTAATATAACCTTTCTGATTTTGTTACGTATTGTCTTGTGCTACGATATTTTATGTGATTTTTTTGTGTACTGGTTGTTTTGAATTTTTTGTTTATTTTTGGATGTTTTTGTACAGATCTATGTTGTTATGATTTGTGTTGTGTCTGCTCTATCTAAGAAATCACTTTATAACTTTACCCCTACCCAGTTTCATTTTTTTTTTACACATGATCAATGTATAAATGTTATATATTCTGTAAATTGTATTTTGTAAAATTTTAATATAACATTCCAACACTGAGTATCATGGAAATTTGATAAACTCCTGTGTCACTTTGTTTACCAGTTATCAACTGCTTATAGAGTGCATGTATTTACCAGGCACTCATGAATAATCTGTACGTAACTGTAAAATGATTTTTGGTGTTTGAATACAATTATAAGCAACAATAATATGGTAATATTGATAAACCAAAACAAAATGACTTAATCAGCATCTTACAGCATTCACCTATAGTAATTTATATTCAGCAACAAAACGCTCGAAAATATGTGCGCATATTGAGTGCCAGGTAAATACTTATGCCTAGTGCAATGTTTTACAGGTTGTATGTATTTGCTGGAAACAGAGATTAGCACAAGATATTTTTAAATGGCTTTTAATTCAAATACATTCCATTTTGTTGGATTAAAATTTTCTGAAACGGACAATTGCCATATATTTGATGAGCCTTCTCTCTGTTCTAATTAGATTGTGTATACATTTTGTATTTACTTTTTCTTATGAAGTTAGACAAATTCTCTCACAACTGTCAGGTTGTCATGGTTACAAGACTATGGTAATTATTCTGTGTTTTTTTATTTGCTTTGTGGAGAACAAACCCATGTGAAAGTACCATATTATTTGAAAAGTCAAGGAGATAAAAAGAGAGTTTTTTTATGATATAAAGAAGTTACGATGATTTTGTATTTTTAAATTTCAAGTTTAAAAGTTCTTATTCAACCTGACAGTCTGATTGGTTGTTGAGAATAGACTGGTTTTCTCCTGGAGAGAGACTGGTTCTGTGTTATATTGTCAAGTGCCTTATGTTTTGTCTTGCTACCAGTCTGTTTCTATTCCTTCACTGTGTCATTGTTACAATCATGTTTAATAAACAGTCTGAAAAAAAATGTAGTTTGATTTCATGTCATAAATAGAGTAGTCTCCCTTGAAAATTGGTTGGCGAAGCTTATTACAAGTTGAATTGCATTGATGTAGTAAAGATATAAGTGGCCAACAAAACATTCAGAATGTCTGACTGGAGCCCTTGATGTTCCTTATCAACATTCCTTTGAATTGAGGCCAAAAATAAGGTTACAGGGACGGCATAGGGATATAGCAGTACATAATCTTGCTACAACCAATATTCTAAATTAATAGGTGGACTTAGATTAAACTTTCAAAATATTTCATGGGAACCTTAGTTAGTCCTTGTACTGAAAAGGGACTAATTGGATCAGAAAGGAATTGGAGAAAATAAAATCTAGTTCTTGCTACTAGTCAGAAATTTATGTGTATGTTTTAACAAAACTTAGAACGCTCTATTTCTTCTGTTGGCTATGTGATACCCAGCAAAATAGACTGGCATCAGAGTTTTTATACCCCCCGCAACAACAAGTTGGATTCAGTACGTCTGTCTGCCATATAACTTAAGCAATCAAATCTCTATGAAATATGCAAGGACACAATGTCATGATCTCTTTCAGGTTTGATTACTAGAACTAAGGTAACCAAACATCAAGGAATTATGTTTTGCCACAAATCTCAGTAGAGTTTTATTATAGGTTCAATCAGACCAGAAATGTAGCCACACTGAATGAAAAAAACTGCTATATTTGAGATTGTTAACACTCTGGAAACATAATCAAACCCTGAAATGTATGGCAACACGATCTTGGTCAGTCTTTATAGACCTAATTAGACCAGAAAATGGTTTTAGGGGGAGGGGAGGGGGGACCTGTTCAATTCAAGCTTGTTTTCATTCTGAAAGCAATCATAATTCATAAATCTGAATGGAATGTGTCTGGCCCAAAAAGCTCTGCCCAGTTTTATAGTAAGACAAAGGCCACACCATTAGACAATGCAATACATGCACATGTATTTGAGCTTGTTCACATTTTGGAAGCTTCAATTTTTTAGCTATTACAAAGGAACCTTGGTGTAATGAGTATGGCAAGGTTCTATTATGGACACAGACCAGACAATATGTACACTTTCTGTACAGAAACTGGGTTATGTCACGTGAAAAGCAGCAACACCAAATCAGCTTGTAGCGAAACTATGTTTATATGGTACTGCTGATAGTTTTTTCATGAAGATTTGTGTGCACACAATCTGTAGAGATTGAGCAATGTGCAGTGAAAGCAAAACCTTCTATCAAACCTTGTTAACACTCTATATGTCACATTTTGTATCAAACTTTCATTGAACTTGCTTCAAATGTAGTACATTGCATCTGTAATCTGATACAAGCATACGTTTACAGGAAACATGAAAATTAGTTTGAAAATTATAAGAATTCCTTGGATTTCAATGAAACTTCAGTGCAGCAATTTAATAAGTAAAAAATTATCAAGTGCAAGTTGTCAGCAATTTTGACTGGAATGTTTTTAGCAGAATAATGTTACAAGATAATTTACAAGGTTGCTGCTATTTCACTCTCGTGCATTGGATTGTAAAACATAGCTAAAAGCTTAATATTAAATCTGGTTACTTTTTTATGAATTTAAGGGGAAGGGGATATAGATTTGCTTGTCTGTTCATGTGTTTGCATATGGCAAGATAAATTGTGGCATGTGTATCATAATAAGAATTTATACACTGAGTACAGGACTACAGTATAACCCCTACCCAGATTCCTTTGAAGTACTGATTCTGACCAAGTTGTTAGACCCGACTTATTATCACTGTAACCTCTCATTGAGTGAGGGTCATGGGTTCGAGCCCTGCTAACGGCCCTGTCTCGTTATGTGAGAAAGTTGGCAGTTTCTTGCAGTAGATAGGGTTCTAGCACTGGTCCTTCCCTGGATGATTTGGTTAACTGCCTTCTTGTAACTGAAATATGGTTGAAACAGGCAGTCGGGCATAAAACCCTGAGAAACAAACAAAGGTCTTCTAAATGTTCTGGACTTGATATAGGCCTACAAAGATGCATGAACCAAGAATCAACAAAACAAATTTACATGAATAAATGCTATTGCATAGCTTTGATCATCCTTTTAATATCAAGATGGCAAACATAATGTAGCACTCATTCTTCACCTTTATGTACTTAGTTCAGCAATCCAATTTTCGTGTTATTGCAAATGTTGGGGCAAAGTATTGCATGGAAATTTTACCAGCAATTATCATTCTCAGAATAGTATCATAGTAGTAGTAGTAGTTAAAAATGTTTTTAAAGTATTTTTTTTTTAGGGGTTGGTGGGGAAGGGGGATAGACTTAGGGGCAGGGGTTGGAGGTGGTGGGGAACAGGAAGAGGGGTTAAATCATGACCATGTTGTCATAAGCAATATAATTTTAAAATTTGATGAACTATTTAGGAATAACAGAATTATAGCCAACTTTCGGTTATCTTGAAAAAAATCTAAGTGCAAAAAGGGGCATAACTTTGTCAAATGTGACCTTGACCCAAAGATTTTGGCTGCATCACAACCCTGTTGTCATAAGCAAAACAATTTCAAAGTTTCATGAAGAAATATTGAGAAATGGCAAAGTAATAGCTAAGGTTATGTTTTTGTGACAAAATCCAAATACAAAAGGGGACACTGGGGCGAGCGTGCAATAGCCGCTTTACTCTTCGAATAGTCGAGCTAAAAACTGGTATTGTCTGATATTTATCCCACATGCACCTTTAATCAAGATGCTCTTTTAGAAATTCAGAATTTTACTGCAATGTGTGAGGTAGTGTATGACAAATTGCAATTCTCGCAATTTATTTAACAAATTAACAACAAGAGGGTGTTAACTTGCGTAAAGTGTATATTTTCTTCAAAAATATATATATGTAAAAGTCCAGTTGTCATTCAACAGAACTGAACAAATATACAAGCATACAAATTATTGCAAACAACCATATGACATCAGTTTCTATGCTGAACACTTATCTCAAAAGTAATGGAAAACACTGCTTAAAATTCAAATGTATTAAATTAACAGTTTTCTTAACCTTTTCATGTAGATGCTAAATAATTTCATTTACTTACATAACTGGATTAATTCATTATTTAGTGCAAATTCCTATGACTGTCCACAAATTGCTTCTTGTTTCACTTTAACATAATATCTGATATAATTTCTCTGAAAGCAAATAAAGCCACGTTACGCAAGAAGCCATCATTTCAGATCGCCAAGCAAATTTTCCTGCAATTTTAAATGAAAATATTGACACTAACCTATCAAACAAAATTTGTCCTCAGTAAATTTTCAGAATACAGAGCCATACAGTCATGTACTTTATGGAAGTTCTAATCTTCAATGATTAATCTATTACATCTAAAAGTTAAAAGTACGGAAAAATTGTCTTATAGTATTATATCAACTTACATCACTATTAATTTGCAAGACAAGAATTTTGAGATTTTCGATCTCAAAGTCAATTCAGGACATGATGAATTCACGAACAAGCAATCCCCCTAGTTCTCACTGTTGTTATAATATCAATCGTTTCCAAAGAACTTTGAATTATGATGAAAAATGATGAATTCACGAAGGAGTGCACATGCGAAAAATGCTAGAATGAAGTCTTTGTTAATATTTCATGACTGTTAGTAGTTATAACATTTAACAAAACACTCTCCCCAGATATGAATATACAGAGAAAACATGTTATTCAATTCAAGATAACGCATTGCAAGTACAGTCTATACTGCTATTTATATCAAAGAGCATGTGACCATTAAAACTGAATATACATGTACAACCATCTCAAATATTGTATGCATTAGTGATATACATTATACAATAGCATTGTTACATACAGAAGACTTTTTACAAATGCATACACATGAACCTGTAGCATCATAATCTATGCACTCAAAATGTACTCTTGGGTTGAAAATTTCCATACATCTTCTTGACAGTGGTTGTGCCTGGGTGACCTTTCAAAAATGAATGAATATGAAAGTTCTTATTACAAAACTGAAGAAAATCGTATTTCAGTGTTATCAAAACCTACCATCATATAAGTTTTCACTCTTCAAAACAAAGATACAAACATAAATATGAAACTATCTTATTTGTTTTGTTTCACAACCAAATTTTAAAAAAAGACGTTACAATGTATATAAATACTAAACAATTACAAAACCCATTTTATAAAGAAAGTCTACAATAAAACAAAAGAATAAACTAAATCACTTTACCTTGAACAATGTAAATAGTCATGTGTATTGAAACAGAACACGGGCACTTTTAATTTTCACTAAACTTTAATTCTTTAAACAAAGTTTAAATATAAAACCGATACCAAAGTACTTAAAACCCGTGAAGAAAAATGTGCATAAACTCAGTAACGAAATACTGAACTGTTAAATAATGACCTTTTTTTATTATTTGTTTAGTTTAAACTTATTTGTTTCTGCTTGATTGCAAAACACATTTCTGTTATCTTTTTTCTTTATTATACAAGGTATATCCATCTCAAGACACTATGTATGATGGAACCAACTGCCGATCACAATCCATTTCAGACCTGCCCCTTATAAAACCTTTTTTCATCTCATCTAGACCTTAGTTCTGGTCTATCAGGGGTTAAAAATCTGGCTAAACTCTGCCGCCCAGTCCACTGTTGCACATAAAACCATACTATTCCAACAAACTGATTAGTTTAGTTTGTACTAATTTATTTTAGCTCCATTGTGAAGAAAGCTTGTAGCTTATCGAGTCACTCTCGAGTCCACTTCCTGGAAAGATTGTAAATCCAAGCTAAGAAGCCAACTGTTGAACTTATAATCCAGATGTTTAACAATGGTAAAGTCCTTGCCATCTTAATACATACATAAAGAGACCCACAGGCCATAGATTTTTCTGTGGGGAAACTTTCTTCTGTTAAATGGCCACTGGCATCCAGCCCAACAGAAAAGACAAACTTTTGACCTACGGGTACTGTTCATGTAAATATTTTAATCATTTTATGTGCTGTAAAAACTTAGTTTTAATTTGTAATTTTGAGATTATGACCCTGATGTCTTGCATAATACATCCTTTCACACAATTCAAGTGTAAATAGGAAGTGTAGCCATACCTGCTCGAAAGAATTGTTTACTATAGACATATGGCACAAATATTTGTTACTGTCATGTTCTGAAATTCCATCATTAACTATTGGGATTTTTGGCACATGGCAGTAATTCTTACTTGATAAAACCTTTCCTATCTTAATTTATAAAATAGACTTATCCATCTTTCACCCTTCAGTCATGAATCAAGAGATGCCCCCGAAAATTTGTTGACCAAATAGCTAACAGTGTAGATCATGATCAGACCTCATAGATGAGCAGATAGATCATGATCTGTACTCATTGATAAAGCAAAATCATTTGTCACAGAGAGGGTAAAAAGTTAGCACAAACCGTACTAGCAAAAGTTTTTTTGCAATTTACAATAATGGCAGTTTTTTGTAACAGTGACACTGCATTTAAAAAATAGAAAGATCAACTATCTATATACGTGAATAAGTTTCAAATTTTTGATGATATGAAACTTTCAATCATACTCTCAAATGGGGGTATAGGTTAAATTATCTCAGCCTTAAAGTAATGTCATTAAACCAGCACTATTCAAAACAGTATGTCATCTCTTACTATTCCATACAGTAACATAGTACACTCTTGCACAAACTTTGACATGTTAGATCGGAGACAATAAAGTGAAAGACAATAGCCTTTTAAAGACAAAAGAAAATAATTCAGTGAATGTCTCCCGCTGGGGTATTACTTCAACTTGCACTTGGTCTCTGGAAGTCATATATCGTCCATGTGGCCAAATATGCCAAATTAAAAATTCATAAATAGTGCACACTGACCTCATATGGTAAACCTTATCTATATATAAACAAATGACCTCCCTATGAAGTTAATGTTAAAAACTGATATAAATCATAAATCATTTTATGAAAATAAACAATAACCTCTCAAGAAAGTAATAGTATATATGGCAATAAACTTTTAGTGTTTTTCTACCATGGTCATGTAGTATATAACTGACTTTTTCCTCCTTCAGGTCACCTGTCATAATTTCAGGTCAAACACAGTGTTTGTTTTGTTCTCCTTTCATGGTGTTTGTTTTTGTGTTTCTTTAATTGGTTAAAATACTGTAAGACATTTCAATCTTGCACTTAGTAAGAATAGTCGTCGTTTAAAGAAGCATATAGGAATTTTCTTTTAGAAATCTTTGTACGGGTTTTAAGTCTATATTACAGGAAAAAGCTATTTTTTTCCAAGGTACTGTTAGAATATGGCAGCAATTAGTTTAATTATTTCTGTGATATGGACCTGTTACCAGGTTGCAGCTTGTCCCTTATATATATTTAGATTTAAGCACACTCTATGCTGTGTCAGTCATACTTATTGAAAAATATATGTAAAAAATTATTTTCATATCGTAGATACGGAGTCAATATGGAAAATAAATATTACTTGTTCTGAATGTTGCGGGAGCAGTTGATTGGATCAGAAAGTAGGACAAACGGTTATACTGCATATATAACACATGGCCTGTGAGATGCATAAACAAGAGGCCCCAAAGGGCCAGTATCGCTCTACTGGACTGACTGGACTGTTCTGAGTAAGTTTTGTGAAAATCTTTTGCAACATTATCAAGGAAAAGCTAACAGAGGTCACTGTGACCTTGACCAACTGACCTTAAAACAATAGGGATCATCTACAGGTTGCATGCAACCTTCTGAGCAAGTTCTGTGAAAGTCAAATGAAAATTGTGACCTATAGAGTGTTATGAAAGAAAAGCTAAGAGATCACTGTGTCACTGTTCTGGACTTTGTCCAGAAGAGCTTAAAACAACAAAAATACATGGCCTATGTGAGACATGAAAATCCTTGTCATCTGCAACTGGGGTGAGTCAGCAAGCATTACGTGTGCACCATACAAATGTATATACATTCCGGGGTATAAGATTAATAGTCTTGAAAATTTGCAAAAAGTGCAAAAAACATACACACTACTGACAATCATAACAGATCAAAATACTAAAGGAGCAATTCATCAAATTCTTGTTTCTTTCATATGATTTTTTTCTGTTTGTTATGAATTGAAGTAAGATGTGTATACATATTTTGGGGACAATTGTGAGTTCAGTGGGATATAATCGTAATACACAACTGATCAATATCTATAATTTATCTTTATTCTACCGTCAGTGTGGGAGGACGACCGTACAGTTGTTGTTTTTATAAAGTCAGAAATTGAATGCACGTTATAAATGACAATACTTCATAAAAATGAAATGGAAATGTGACACTCATTATGTAATAAATCACTTATTACATAATAAATTAGATATATGACTGCTTTATTCAATAACTTATCAATTTCGGATCAATTTTTTTAAGGTGAGATTTCTTCCGATCTAGAAACTTGTATTCTAACGTATGTAAAGAGATGACTGAATATGAATTAAAAAACAAGAAATGTCTTAATTTCTTATTCTCAATACATACATGTTATCTCAGGTTTCAAAAATT
>JAUMHA010179162.1:0-16429 GCA_032359765.1 Saxidomus gigantea
CTGTACATGTTTGTTTTATACGCTGAAGTTCCGGCAATAAGATCGCCATACGGACGGACATAAAGTGGTCTTAATACCGAACTGGTATTTTTATCGAGAGTTTTTCACTCTCAAATGGGTCATTTGGTTCCAAAATGTTTGGTCTTACAATATAATATTGAGGGCGGTCTATATATCGGATGGTCTTACATTTTGTAATAGCGGAACTGTACTATTAACTCCAAATGTTGGTCGCGCTATGACATTAACCGAAAAACAATATTAAGTAACTTATAGATCTATCGACGGGTTGTAGACGGAATGAAGGCTATATTGTCTGATATAAATGTAGCTGTCACAAACTAAATATTTTCCTGTATGGATATCGTGTACTTTAGTAGGGGTGTTTTCTTTGTATATCATCGTTGCTTCACGTTAGAATACATGTAGGTATGAAGTAAAAGTATAATTACATGACCATCCAGACAATAAAGTTCAGCCATACAACCTCAAAGAAGATATTATGTCCTTTTCACTACGTGAAAAATAATGATATGTCTTTCACATTAAACGAGACAAAATAAACTCTGCCTTAAGAAGAGAAGAAAGGGGATTTTTCGCTAGTAATAACTTTAATAATTTTAATTATTTCTTTTGTCTTGCACTTCTGAATTCCGATTTGACCTTGTACTACATTGCTACGTATCTTTTTGCGATATATTCAACAAAAGTACTTTAAGTTGATCTTCAACACCATTGGCAATATTGCTTCCTGAAGGTTGCTGGGATTGGATACTTTTAGTAAAATTGCTCCCACAGTCAAATTTCGTATTTGAGAAGCCAGCTAATAAACCCCAAGAAATTTCTTTTTCATATTTTGATCTTGTGTGTATTTTGATATAAATCGTTTAACCAATGCAATTTGTTTATGATATAATCCGTGTGAAAGCTTAAAGGATATAATAAGTGTTTCTAAAATAGCGTTGTAAGTCAAATTTCTGTATAAACTCCTTTAGTTTATACTAATTTATTTTAGCTCGATTGTGAAGAAAGCTTTTTAGCTTATCTAGTCACTCTCGAGTCTGCTTCCTGGAAGAACCAGTACTGGTGTCATATGAGGAGGTACAGTCGTGACCATGGTGGGGCTCGAACCCGCAACCTCCAGGATGAGCGGCAGACACCTAAACCTCTACACCACCGCTCCCCTTATAAACTCCTTAACTGTCTGAGTAGGCAATGGTTTATGATAATGTTCATTAGTGACTTGGATAACTAAAGTAGTGCTATGTTTTGAACCACAGAAATTTTCTCACAGATGTATGTCAGTGTTCGTTAACAGCGTTTTCTCTCCCATCAAGGAAAAGCTCTTTTACTAGAAAGATTGTGTCAGATATCAGAGAAATGCTGTTATTGCGTGATATAAGTTGAATGCATAGCAAGAACGTTCAGAAATGTAAACTGACTATACTAGGAGCATTTTTACAGCATAATTACACATGAGTGATGGAAGTACTGTTGCAATTGTTTAATCATCTTAACCTATTTCTAGAAAGAAGTGCTAGATAATCAATGCATTTTTAACTCTTAAGTAGTACAAATGTACATACTCTTTATAGAACAGGGGTCATATTCTAGAAGCATCTTAAGTCAAATCTTAAGATTTTCCTTAAACTTAACAATGTCCTTAAGAAGATAATTTAAAAAGGAGAATGTGCATTGCAGCATATTGAAAATTGTTAAATCTTCCATGACCATTTTCTATAATGATGATGAAATAACACACAGTCATTAACTTTTAAGCGAATTATAATAATCAAAATATGTAGACTTAAGTTAAAATACTTAAGAAATCACTTAAGATGCTACTGGAATACGACCCAAGTTCTGCTCTGTTCTAGGAGTACATGAGTATACGAGTTAACGTCTCACCGAATTGATAATTTGAGTCTGTGATGGTCGTCACCTTTATATAGCACAAGCCTGCCTTAATCAGCCATCATCGATTTATTCCAACAACTTGAAGTTATTTTCTTATCAAAACATCTGTATTTCGCAACTATCTATACTTAGTTTAAACATTATTTATACATATATAAACGCATTTACAATACAATATATAATAACAATATTCAGGATTGAGCAATAAGCTAAACGCTTGACGTATATAAGCTCTTTCCTGATACATGTATAGATACTTTCATCGATTTTTTTACAGTAACAACATAAATTTATCAAATAAAATATATGATGCATGCTTGCAGTTTATTCCTTTACTAAAAGATAATAGTATTTTTACCTAATGGCTGCTTACATGTACTTACTAAAGTTTATATGTTATACCGGCAGAACGTGAAGAAAAAAACCCATTTATAGTGAGTAAGCTGTATGAATTGTTTTGTAGAAAATATATGCATGAAGAGATGTAGTAAGTTTATTTATTTATTTACGATCGTAAAGGTAAACCGATTACAAGTTTCCTCAGTACGTTATTCAAAATCTATAAACTATGTTGCAGGACTTGCAAAAGTTTTAGCAATATCCCGCGTGTAACACTGTGTTTGGTTGCATCGACGGTAAAGATATGTGATTATGCTAAATCCGTACAATGTCACAGGCAATTTTGCAAAAGCTTTAAGCGATTAAGATGGGTCATAAACGGTAATTGCTTTCAATTTGCCTTTTTGTCCTGTACTTTCGTTCAACTAATTTCAGGACAAAAATGCAATGGAATCGGAACGTGCATGAACGCGTATGAATACAGAATAAAATTAAGGGACAGGAAACGAAACTGTAGTCGCCTGCCTTTTAAATATGTCATTTTCTCCAACACCAACGGAATTTTAAAAGTACTAAGTAACTCGAACGTTGGTGACAAAGAATAATCTTCTTTCACAACCCAAAGGCTTGCAAATACAGCAGCAGGTGTCCATGTCAAGTGACGTAGTGTAGGTACAATGTAGTTCTTATCTGAATTTTTCTTACCCGCTCTATTGAAGATCCTCCATCCTCGCCATGTAATCATATTATGGATTTACTGAAACAAAGTCGAAGTTGAAGACAAAAATGGTAAGGCAACAACCGTTGTTGCTGGATTTCAGTTAGGTTAGGAAACTTTAAGTATTTGGGTAAGCATATAAATATGTGTTTATTTTGTGCTTTATGGCGTTTCTAAATTAATGTGTTTGTGTTGTTTTTTACCTTTACACTTGACAATAGCGTTGTCCATGTGTATCATGTTTGCTACCTTTTCTTATAGTTGGAGTATTTATACATCTATGTGCAAGTCTGACAGTTGGTCAGTGTTATCATGTATGGTGTTAAGGAATTGTTTTTGCAACTGAGGTACCTTTAAATTATTCATTTATATTCTATTTTTATTATAAAGACCGTTGAACATATGCTTTTAGAGATCAATCATTGACAACGATGAAATGAACTGAAAAATCAACAGAAGTTTTGGAAAATAAGTTTTGAATTTATTTTGACTGCTACAGTAGAGAATGTGTTGGCGTTAACATATAATACTTTTAACAGGAACCTTTGTGCAAATGCAGGGTCAGTATTTAATACTAATATTAGGTTTCAAATTTGTATCAGGGGTTGCATAGTCGAATAGGGAGCAGCCGACATTATTATTGTAAACAAAAACAATGTACATGTATTACGTTTGAAAAAAAAACCAACTGTTATGAATCAATAAATTGTATCAACTGATTATGAAAACGATGCAAATACATACGTCTACCGTTATTTCAAAACGTTGGACACATTAAATGAGTATTTATTAATAATAACTTTTTCCGAATCTCGTAGGCTACGTACGTTTTTTTATATTTTGGTTTACGGACCTTACGACCCGATGCATCAAAGCTCAGAAAAAAAGTTTCGGAAGATGATTTTCTAACTTAAAACATTCAGAATTTTAAATACATGGCGTCAATGTGAAAAATCAATTAAAACCCATTTTAATTACGACATATTAAAGTATTATGTAGACATTGTAAAAAGAAAAACGTCCACCTAACTATATATGTAATAGGCAGAGCCGTGACGTGATTCATTCCATTATTTGTTAGCAAAAACAATTAATCAGCCGATGAAAGTAACGTAAAATGTTTACGTCATAGCATTGCTATCAACCAACCAATGGAAAAAGGCAGAATTAATCAGGTGGATTTCATCTGCTTGGGTGCGCGCAGAAAACAACAAACGCATAATCGTTTTATCTATGAGAGGTATTTTAGGAAACAATCATCGATACTGTCCAAACTTTGCTCCTTATGATGACATGCTGAAATGTCTCTGCGACATGCTTCAAAAACATGCGTCTTTGATGCTTTGCATCAAAATTCGTCTTGCTCGTAGTTAGTTCAATTTGTTTGTAACATCTGTCTCATAATTGTATAGTTAACAACTTTAAAATCGCAACCAGGGATTTGACTGGTATTTTGTCGTAAGTGCAAGTGTAATTCGGATGCATTTTGCAATTCCATGATATTACTCAACAAACTGATTATAAAAAACCAACCACAATTCCATAGAAACATTATTTCATAATGCAAAGAGGGGCAATTTTACTTATTGTTAGAAATATATGACTTATCAAAAAGGTCGCTTTTTAAAAGTTGTTTTGTATATAAGTATTATGTGTTTTGCAATGAATTATTTACAAAAGAGGAATTTTTGATCACAAGTACTAAAATACAGTACGGTTTGAAGATTTTGCGGATGGCAAAGGAGTTTGAAATAATTAAATCATTGACGCTATACAAATTCCAGTGTATGCCGGTATTAAAGATAGAAAATCCAATAATAATGCACTGTATAAATAAATATTCGGGAAGCGTTAAATAAATAAACTTCAAGTATTTCTACATTTATTTAAAACTTTTATGACATATGCCAGATCATAGATAATTTTAAGATGTTCTGTTCTTTAACCTATCAGTAAAACTTTTGTTAAACGACTAAATGATAGTCTGCGATTGTACATGAAGCTTTGTAAACGTATTTAGGTCAGCAATAAACAGTTTTAGTCTTACTTCATTTGTACATTGGAGAAACAGTGGGGTTACTGACATAAAGTGATAAAATTGTCGTAAAAGGTAAAAATGACAGAACAAATCTCTTTTACGACTGCTAGTGTGTATCAACTGTACAATGTACATTAACATTAGGAAATTGAAAAGAACAGAATCATTGTGTTCTGTTGAATACAGGAATAATACGCCGTCCGTCTTGTTTTGTTTGCATAATTATTTAATGGATTTGGAAGAGAATATTTCGGTATCGGTTTAAAACAGATATTGAGCAAAGAATGCTTCCTTAGATGCTGCATTGTCCTTGTTTTATGAGGAGTATAATCAAACAATAATTGACTCCACTTTCTTTTGAGTCGGGCAATATTCCCCTTTTTATGGCGAATTACAAACAATATCAAACGCTTCAGGTGTTCAATATCTGTTTTATTATATGCGTCCAATGTGTACGCATATATGCTGTTTTACAAACATACAGCTACAAACAGCTGACAAACTTCATCTCTTAAATTGTCACATTAGTAAGTAAGTGTGTAAAAGCATACATATAATATCTAGATATGCATAAATCGCATCACAACGAAAGGCACGCAATTTTAAACGCTACAGTTGCGTAGTTCTTGAGCAGACGGTACATTTAAAACGGAGTTGATTGTAGTCCAAGGTATCTTTGCTAGTAAGCAACCCGGTCAATGACCAGCTCTGTGTTCAACATGACACGGATCAGGATATTTCAAACCTCAATGTCGCTATGTGGTTTAGTATATTTATTGCCAACCCGGCATAGAAACTACATATAAAAGGAGGAAGTACGAACGCTATTCTAAAATTAAATGTCACAGTGATGGGAAACCCCCCCCCCCCCCCTTCCCAGGAGAATCCCCAAACCGACTTGGTATCAGAATGAATTGCGACAGTAGAGAAGCAATTTGAACCAATGGAAATTGTGTTCATTTAAAGATCATACTAAATTTTAAATTCTGTACTTGATGCCTCATTACAGACAAAACAACTGTTGACAACAACCATGCTTTCAAATGAACGTGCATTATAAAATGGTTTTGTGAAATCGAATGTTTTAATTGCGTAGGAAAATACGTAAGTGAGCGGGATTCTTCGATTAAAGATCTGTTTACTTGATGAACGCAAACTAACTCGTGGAACATTAAATTTTCTATAATAAAAACCCAAGTTCAAACAAGAAACAGTAATGCTACATTCAAGTGGGTTCAACATTAAATTTGTCCTTTAAACGATTTCCAAAAACATAAAAGTGTCATTGCAATTAGCCGATATAAAGAGCTATCGCTGCATGGGAACATAGACCGTTGCTGCGCTAGAAAGAATGCAGCTTTAACATGTCAGATAAGTGCGACTTTTGCTTTAGTTCAAACACTTTTCATTAGGTTGAAAGAACGCTTAAGAATATTTTTATCATATCAAACGCGAGGATGAAACCGTGTGATTTAAATCCGTCACTGACACTGTGTATCATAGTCTTTAATCTTATCAATTTTTAATTTGTGAATCAGTCATGAAATATGAATGTAGAATGATATGGAGGTGAGTTGGATATTTCTCAGCTTTGTAGATTTTCACGTAATTTTTAATTTCAATTTAGATACAAATGCACCGAATCTAACGGGCATTCACACAAAGTTGTGGACATACTTGGATAAACTTGTAAAATTCTGCTCAAACATGGAATAGATTTTATAAATGAAACAAAATGCTAGTTATACTTCAAAATAGGAAAAGCTGGTATATTTTTCAAGTAAGAGTGAGTTTATTATGCGTATAAATACTTTATGGGCATTAACATGTAACTGTGGTGCATTTTAAATAGATCAGAGATAGTAACTGAATCACGAACAAATAATCATGCTTAGGCATGTCACGTAAATACATGTATCATCTCCCTAAATCCTCAACTCCTTTCCATAACCACTATTCATTGAAAACACATTAAAGGGGCCATAACTCCAGTGCTGTTGAGGCATCCCCGTAGAAATATTCAGTTCGTGTCATTTCTTATGTTAATATTCGATAATGTTTATATATGAGGGATGTTCCGCGCCAAAAAATATATCCTTTCGTCAGAGGTTAATGAAATACCTTTTAATGATATTAAGGTAAAGGAATTTACCCTACAAAGTAATATTCACCCGTTTTACACAGGGTTTTGATAATACAAGAATTGTAGATCCATTGGTTAAATATCACCAAGTGGAACAAGATATTTACACATATCATTGACAATCCTCTTTTTATGTTTCAAAAACAGTCCACCAATCAACTCTCTTCGAGCTTTGATCTAAATTCTTCCTCATTATTCCTTACAGTTAGTTCCTTATTGAAAAAAAAACACCGAACCTTAGGGCTGTTTCTGTAAGCAGTGATCTAGCTTGTAATGAAGGCTTTGTACTACATTGAATGTTCTTTGAGAAAAGTTTCTCATTTTTCTTAGCAAATGTAACAAGATCTTAGTTTAAAAGTTCGTTAATGATGGATGTTTGTTTGAGAAAAATATGTCTTGGTCGGTTTGATGTTGACAAGAAGTGCTCATTAATTTAAAATACCATATCAGAGTCTTTGAATTAATCACCGAAAGATGCAGTATGTTACAGTTTTCATTGTATGTGTATGCGATATTCCGGTTCAGCAGACATTTTGTCCATGAGTTCTTGTTCTTCCTTTCATTATTTAAAGATACAGAAATTTAATGTCTACATTGGCCCTAGGCCTTAAAATCAGCATTTGAAGAGTGGGATCAATCACACTATTTGCTTTTTTCCTATTTAACATGTTGGGTAGCCTTCAGCTAGTTGGAAACAACCTGCCTCGCATACCGTATCAAATAACAGTATGTGGGAAGGAGACAGATGTACTCCAAAAGGATATAATCATGGTAAAAATATTACGAATTTATTCCAAATTGCAACAAAACATACTTGTTTAGCTAACATGACATACTTGTTTAGCTAAACATGGCATACTTGTATACATAACATGACATATCAGAAATAAGCATGATGGGAGATTACAAACCTGTTGTGTTTCCAGAAGTCCGGAGTTCTTATCACATTCACTAGACTAAGTAACAGTATTTCAAGGCATTGGGCCTTCAAAATCCAATTAATTCTTGGTCTCTTGTTCCATAGCACATGCATGCACTGATTGTAATTCATTATCTAGATATTCATTCAGGAAACAAAAGTAATTTACTTAACCAAATGTCGTTGTTTTTTAAAGTTTGTTTTTAAAAATTTTGTTTCACTATTCGAATCACTCTTTAAATCATCGGAAAAAAGTACCAAGCGGCGTGTCAGACAGCTCTGTCAAAAAATGTCATTGAATTGGAAAATTAGAATTCCTCCGGGGTTTTATCTCACAAGCAATATAATTATATATTTATTCCCGATTTCTGCAAAACTTTAATAAGCTTATAAAAGGATTACAAAATCGTATTTTTTTCAGTCACTTGATGTTCGTGAGGGTTTAGCAAAATGTTTTAATGCCGATGTACACATACATAATGTATGAATTATAATGAGTTTTCTATACAACTTATTATTAAGCTCAAGTTAAATATTAATAAGTTAAGTATAAATATCGCCTAGCTCATAAATGTCTAAGCAAGCGAATTGATTAAAATCAAGAGATTCTCAGACTGATTAAGCAATGAGAAGTTTAAGGCTTTTTAAAATCAAAGTTTAAGGCTTTTGTTATGTAACTTTTCTTAAAATGTATAGCTTTAAAACAGAAACTTAATTTTGCAACAGAGTAATAGTCAAGTTACAATATGTAAAGTATCAGTGACGTAGAAAACAAGGTACACTTTGGTAGAACAATATAGTAAACAAATACTCAATGTAAAAATGTGGGGGTGGTCATATGAATTCCTTGTTGAATATATTCAGAATCACCATAGTAACACCCCACCACCTGCTTGCTTGATGTCATACGTATCAATTCCTTACGAAAGAAAGTGAACATTGATAACCTTAAGGTCCGCTGTCATTATCGAATTCCGAAAATGCTGTCAAACCTAATGAGTTTCGTGGAAGAGAACCAGATCTACTGATCTCAGCAACCTATTTATTAGCTTTGGGCCAAAGTCTTAAATAAGGTTTCATTTCTCAGAAAACTGGAGCACAAATACCATTGCTTACTTTGTAGAAACCATTAGACATATTTTAGAAGATCTAAAAACCTGTTTCTTTAACAAGTTTACTTCTTTTCTCTTAATTTATTGGTCAACTCTAACATTGTCTCATGCAGGGAAATACGTTCATGTAATGTCGATATCTGCTGTAACATTTATCAAAGAAAATTGTCGCGTGGAAGGGAAGCGTCGCTAGAACAGATTCTATAGTGATTAGGTGGACATTGACATATTCTTTCATTATTCGGGTTCAGCTCCTAATGTAACATAATTCAATTATTTCTTGGAGTTTGAATGCTATTTCATTAGTGGAGCAGACATTTTTTCAAAGTAAATCTGGTTTCTATTGTGTTATATCGATTCTTTACATAATAGGTATTAAGCTACTTTAGACGTTTAGACGATTTAATACCTTTGTTGTAGTTCTGATTACAGTGGTAAAGTTCAATCGTAGAGACTAGATACACATTGGATTGAAAGCAAAATAAGTAAATAAAACAGTGATATTTTCTTACATATTATTCAAGCTGTTTTATAACGCGATAACCTGTTGCTAACTAGAGGTTCACAACAGGTCTAAATATAGCGCAGAAATATCTGTAAGAACGCCATTTATAGAATTGTTGTCAAACGTCGATCTTTACATATTGTTTAAGCATAGGTGTTTCATTTCTTTCGGCACTTTATATTGCCTTAAGTTTGTTCGATAAATTTCTTTAAACGGTTTATAAGGATTTACATAATTTAATCCGATTTGATGAACGCTGTTGCATATTTGGTCAGAGAAAACTAAATAGTATGTTTCTATGTAACATCTGCTAAGAATTAACCCGAATAGACATACATTGTACACATTTAATTGTTTTACAGGTTCACAATGGATCTATTTTTAACGAAATTATGAAAACGCCGTGGAGCATAAAGAACCAGGAAGATTGCATATCAAGCCTTGGGAGTTCGGCTTTCCCCACAGATGGTGAGTTCATTCTGTTTAGTTCTTTAACTTTCTTTATTAGACGACCTCCTTGTTTCACCACCTGTTGCAAATGGTGCCCAACGTAAATAACCTACAGTATGATATGGCTATTTCTTTGGCACCTGGATAATGTTTCACAATGTTTTCTGTCTCTGAGAATTAAGAACAAATTCTAAATTTGAAGGGGGTATATAAAGCCGGGTACATATATATGGTGATCAATCGTTCGGCCCTAGGTTAAAGTCCCGGTCAAGCCACAATTTTTTCACCACCTGTTATATACATAAACGTGTTTCATATTTTTAATAGATTTGTGTTCAAATATAACATTACCAAATCTGTATGATTTGTATCGATCTTCAAAAGAAGAAGCGAAGGAAACCTTTAACATTAAGCCACTGCACAACGTAATTATAACAACTTTATACACTTGATCTTTGAACGCCAGATGTGAAAAATATGATGTGCTTTAACTGATGCATTATGTTTTAGCGACTTCATTTATAGTTCTTTATTTGTGTCCCTTTTCAACAAGTAACAATGGCATACATAAATGATACAGGTGTATCATGATGTCTGTCTTCTTTCTGTCTCATGTGTCTTGAAACTATTCATTAGGGTTTGTCAATCTGTGTGTTTGCTTTCTGTCTTGACTCAAGAGTCTATGTATTCGGGTTCATCTCTGTTATGGCGACATGTGGTATGCGTACATTGTATTTATTAAACTCTGTGTTCTTGTTTGTCTCAAAATGTTATTGTTTGTTTCTTTGAGCATATAGTTTTCCTGATTCTTTTACGTATTTCGTTCGAATTGTTCTCGTTCTTCTGTTTCATCTTTTAAGTCAACTGATTTTAATACATCAATTTATTAAAGTGTAGTTCCTTAATGTAACATTTGTTGTACTTGGTGTTGTACTGAGATATATGCTGTCTTTAAAATTTGATTATCACATTACTGTCACAGGAAAATTCTCTTATATCTGAACTTACAAAAATAACGGATTTACTAACTTGTTGTAACATGGTGCTTTCCATAAGAACTGGTAATTGAATCTTGTTACAACTTGGGATCTTCTTACTTCTAATTCGGGCATGTCTATGTCTTCAAGTAGGGGTGTTTTAGTTTATACTAATTTATTTTTGCTCGATTGTGAAGAAAGCTTGTAGCTTATCGAGTAGATCTCGAGTCCGCTTCCTGGAAAACCCAGTTCTCGTCTGGTGTAATATGAGGAGGTACGGTCAGTGGGGCTCGAACCCGCAACCTCCGGGAAAAGAGCATTATGACCCAAAAGGGTAACGACTTAAATTCTAAGCAAACGACATTGTATTTGGCGTCTGCTTCGGTGCGTAACTGATTTAAGAAGTATTATTGTAATATACACTAGGCACGAATGGGTTAATATGAATTAAGTTCTGCTACTGTGCAGAATAACTTACACAACTGCAACAACATGAATTTCAAGTCCGCTTTCAATATGATTGTTAAATTAAACTGTATTGAAAAGTAAATATTATCAACAATCACCTCCACCAACTTCTTGACGTTAGAATTAACAAGAACATTTGAATTTAAAATCGTGATTCTATGAATTTATGATGTTAAAACTGTGAATTCGTGATGCTAAAACCGTGAAGTCGTGAATTATTAAAGTTAAAACGTTGATTTCATGAAGTTGAAATCAAGATCTTCACAGTCATCCCGAAGAATGTCTCCTCTTAAATGTCACTACTTAAATTCCACATTTATTTCACAATCAATAAAAGAACCAATTTAAGTGTAACTATGCTTCAAAGACAAAAAAGAGAAAAAAATGTGTTTGAAATAAACTATCCGATGCTGTTTTAAAAGAAGCTGTAAACCTGGCAACACAAGACTTCAGCTCGTTCATTTTTCATGTTGTCCTTTGTAGTACTTATACTTGTACATGTACCTTATTCTTTATATGAATAGATCCAACCAAATCTCACTGAAACATAGTAAACCTTATCATTTTTAAAAACATGTGATTTGCAATAGTAGGTTGAATTCGATAAACAAACTACTGTTTTATTAACACCAGAGATATTACCCTAACTGTTTCTTTATTAAGTGTTTAGTCATCGTTTTAAATGATTTCGGACAAAAATAAAATGATGTGTTTTTTTATTCAATTAGATTGCTTTTTTTTATAGACTGATGATTCAATAGTTCATGTGCAAAAATAAATAGTATGGGTATTTTTAGGTCTTTATTACAGTATACATAAAAAAGCAGACAAAATAGATTTCATCATAGAAATTTTGTTGTTTATTGTAACATTCAAGTAAAATTATAGATTGTCTGTGTTTGTTCTGATTAGGTTATCTTGAACATCGGAACTGTCGTGAAACTGAAATGTTGGGTAAGGTAGATACAAAGTTTTTGATAAGAATTCGTCTTACTCCTACATTAATTGTCGTTTGCATCGATCTAGCGTTTCCTGTAGGTTTCCATTGGGAATTTATGTAACATCTTTACGCAAATATATTCAGTCCATAACTAATTACGTCTCTACAGATATAGACCTCACCTCAAATTCCTTGTCTCCCGTTTTTCTTGTAAACGCAATTTGATAGTGACAAACACAAATATGATGAAATGTATTCAACGAAACGTGTTGGTATTCACTGATCTTACTCTGTTTCTTTTTTGTGTTTACAGCTTTTAAGAACCATGATCTCCTTACTGTCGTTTTCAGAATAAACCAGAATTAACAACATCTCAACATTACTCCGTTTTTGTTTGTTCTATGTATTGTGATGTATTTGTGGTATCCTGTCCCTTGGTGGTCTTTACTAAATGCTGTTGGTTCTCAGGATTAAATAGAATTAACCTCATCCAAAACTTACTCTGTGTTCTGTGTGTTATGATGTTTTTTGTTGTATCCTGTCGTCTTTGATGGCCTTCACTAGATGCTTTTGGTGAAGGCGTTGTCTTTAAATGTTCATATTACAGCAATAGAATATGCTTTGTCTGATCCGTAGTCTCAGTGACTGAGGATTTATTCTTCTGTGCGTGACTGTCGGTGGTGTTGTTTCGTTAGATTGAGTTTGGGCATTGTTTTTACTTTCATTGATATCCCTTTCATAACCATTTCGATTCCAATATTGCATGGTAATGTGTTTAACGTTTTCTTTTATACAAGTTATACTTGATAACTTAGGAGAATATATATGTCGTCATATCTTATTTAACCCCAAAAAGATAAATGATTTTAATAACTTTGATGAAGAATGTATATTTTCATACGTTTTTATAAATGTTTTTACATATTTGTCAAGAGGCGCGTCTTTTAATTTCTATTCTTAGAGACTTTTGAGAAGTATGCTGTTTAATCCCACCTCAAAGTGTGGCGTTTATGTTAGCTATGCAATTAAGAAATCAAAGTCATTTGCTTTCCAATTGAAAGCGCTTTGAACGTATTTGCGAATTATGTATATTTTTTTTCATGTACACTGTAATACGGCTAATGTACCGAAATACATCCGTACTTATACACCAGCTGTCGTCACACAAGGTGGCTGATCACACACATTAATAACACCATAATTGCGTCTTACGAAATAGGCTATTAATACAGTTTTTATTGCAGTGCAAATAGTTTGATAATTTTTCATTACTTTGCTGCTGTAAAGTTTTGCGATCTATTGGCAATTTTAATGATAAAAAACAGGTAATATTGTAATTGAAATCTTATCAAAACGAAATAAAAACGATTAAGCTACTTTCTAGCAAGTATATAACAAGTTATTTGAAAGGACACATTTCTACTATGAAGCTTAACTTATCTTGAAGTAGATTGTCTAATTAAAAATAAAATGAGGAAAAAAAAAACATCATGGTCTCATCCTGATAAGTATTTAAATAAATTTAGCTGATTGGTTAATTTGGAACTTTATTATTATTCATACGTTATCTATGCAGATAACCCAATCTTTGTAGTTTATCATTTTTCTATGTCATTATTTTATTTTGGCATTTATACCTGATTACATTGGCTTAAAACATAGCGCGACCTACATCTTCAGAACAGTTATCAGACAGAAACGTGAGTAGTTTGTCAGCATTTACTTCGAAACGAGTATAACTCCTGGTTACAGACTGAGAATAAGGAGATTACTACTATTTATACTTGTTGACGGTTATCAGTTTGATATAAAAAAAGACCTTTTGTTACAAATATAATACTGTATTGCATTTAATAGATAATGACTGAGTGTTATTTTCAACTAGGGGAATAATTTTAAATGATATGATTTTTAAATTTATTATTCAAATATTTGAGTAATATGTCAGGTTTAGTGCAGAGTGAATAGATAAAGAATATCAATTAGAAACAATCAATTATACACAACAAAGATTGGGGCATCAACATAAGACAACGTCTGTACACATGTACATAATAGGTGGTAAAAATAGAGAAAGCATTTATAATGACAGGAACCAGTATTTTAACAGTTTGTGCTTTCTTTAAAACTTTAAAAAGGTCATTGAAGATGTTTGGTAAGTGTAGAACGAATAGCACAGTTTCTAAAATTTTGTGTCGTAAAAAAACTACAAACGATAAAGACCATATTTTGCTCTATATTGCGTATGACATTAGACAAGATGATTAAGGTTACGGTTAAGTGTTTATCATAGAGTCAATCCTATTTAAAGAGCCAGTATTTTCTGACCGTTTGTATGCACATTTACCACCCGAATTCTAACCAGGCACTAGAAATTTGTTTTAACGAGCTGGCAACTCACCAATCGGCAATATCAGAAATGACCCCTTCTTGAATTCGAATCTTTAGTATCATGTGCCAAAGGCGGATGCCCCTTTGTTCAGGATCAAAGCCTTTCGATAACTATTTCGATTTTAATAGTGCATGATAAAGTTTTTTGTCTTAGACGTGATACAAATGTACTTGAAAACTGAACAAAAAGGAGCATATCCCTATTGTCATATCTTGTTATCCCCAAAAAACATAAATAAGTAACTTTGACTCCAATAACATCAATGAAGAATGTATAATTTTCATACGTTTTTATAAATGTGTTTACATATTTGTAAAGCATTTATTCGTAATAAAACTGCGGTTTTGTTACGAAATTAACAAGACGCATTACCATGATTTTATTTAAACGCTGCTTTAACTATACGATGCTCTTTGAGTTAGATATCAAGACGCGCGTCTGTTAATGTGTTTATTTTAGCTACGTCATTAAGAAATTTGCCTCACCTACTGAAACGAAAGCTTTATACATATTATTCGTAATCTGTATGCTTTATTTTCATGTACACTGCTATATGGGTAATGTACCGGAATATACATTTACTTATAGACCAGCTGTTGTTACACCGGCGGCTGAATACAAAGATTAATAACACCATAATTGCGAAACAGGCAATTAATACAGTTTTTATGGCTGTACAAATTGTGTGAGAATTTTTCATTACTTTGCTGCTGTTAAGATTTGCGATCAATTTGCAAGATAAAAACACGCAATATTGTAATAAAAGTCTTATAAAAACGAAATAGAAATACGATTTACCAAAAAAGCACTGCCGTGACAAATAAAATGCGATATAAAAAGTGAAACTTGTCCTTTTTAAGACATAACTAGTTATTTGAAGGACAATTTTCTTCTATGAAGCTCGACTCATCTTGAAGTAGATTGTCTAATTAAAAACAATAAGAAAAAAGCATCATGATCTGATCCTAATAAGTATCTTTTAGAAAAACTTTAGTTTATACACGAATTTGGAACTTGATTTATATTGACACGTCATTGTCAGCATTTACACGTTAAAACGAGTACAATCCCTAATCTCAGACTGAGAATAAGAAGGCCACTACTATTTATACTTGATAACGGTCATCAATTAGATGAATTTTAGGCCTCTTGTTAGAACTGTGTTCTATTTAATTGCTAATAGCTGACTGTTATTTTCAACTACGGGAATACTTTTATATGATATGATTTTAAAATTTATTATTTAAATGTTTGACAAACATGTCAATTTTAATGCGTAATAAATTAATAAAGATTGGTTTGGTTTAAACAATATTTTATTGAAAAATCACATGTAATACAAGCTAATATACAACAGTTACAGCATAAAGGATTGAGTAGGTATACATGGTGACGGTTTTATCATTATGTGTGACAGAATCGTCATTCCGTGTGATGGTATCAACATTACATGTGGTAGTTTCACCTTGATATGTGACCCTTTTATTGATACATGAGATGACACCATTTAA
>JAUMHA010179273.1:0-16429 GCA_032359765.1 Saxidomus gigantea
CTATTTCTGAGACGTCTGTGTTTGAGAAATGAGAATTTTTTTTACTGTTAGGTATGTGACCCCTTGTCACCTTTGATGCCCCTTTTTAACGCCCTGGAAATCTATTTCTGAGAAAAATAATGGATGGGGTCTGGAGCAGAAAGGCTGTTTTTGTTTTGTTTATGATGTGACAAGACAATAACTGAATTCATATAATTGTACTGAATTACTTCAGTTTAGTGATGGATTGTGGTTGGATTTAAGAGTGTTTACAAAATATACATTTCATTTGTGTAATTGATTTGACACTTGATTTGCATTGTGTGTATTTCAAGTAATGAAATGAAATAAATCTGGAGTGTAATACAGAGGTGAGTGAAAATTCATACAGGCTTTGATTAAACTTGAATTCACTTGAATTTTCAATTGTGTCATTTATTGTATGAATCAGTGGTTGGTTTATTGGTAGTACTGTATATTTTTGTTGGACAGTTCTGCTACAGTGAGTTATGTACAGTGTTTAGAATTACTGAGGGTGGGATTAATCTGCATGCACAACTTTCAATTTAAAAATCTTAAATGTGTTATCCAGGCTCAAATTTTGAAGCAGTTTTCCTTTGTCATTTTATTAATGTGTGACTTTTAAGATTTTGCCTCGAGCTACACATTTGAGATTAGCTGCAGGAAACTGAATAATACATGCTTGGGATGCTTAGAAATTATTTTCCAACAGACATCTGTATCAAAATATCATTTAGGCTTTGATTCCATCTACTTAAGCATGTGATATTTGAATATCATGAAATTTCAGAATGAGGAACACTCATTATTTGCTAACCAAATGTTACAGTATTGCTAATTCAATTTATCTTTAATTGCATTGAGCCCCAGGAGCGGGTGTGTGTATTAAAATTTCAAATTGCTTGTTTTTCTCAATATCCTGCTATTAAACAGTATATTTTAAAATAATGAAATTAGTAGTATGAACTGTTGAAATAAGACATGGCCAAGTGTGTCTCCCTGTGGGATGCCATCTCAGCCCTGGAACTTACATTAGTATAAGAGTCTGATACAGATCAGACATAAAACCATATCACTTAACAAACAAGGTCTAGAGTGTTCCTGAATTGTCAGAAATCTGTCAGTGAGATTGTTTAAAGGTTGTGGTTTTAAAACTGGTGGGTTTTCTGGTGTGAGCGTGCTACACTTGAATGGAACAAGGTTTTTCAGTGTAAATAGATTTGTTGTATGAACTGGTACAAATTACTGGAGGATTTCATAATAACTGACTTTTAATGTAACAATTTATTTGTGATTTGTGAGGTATTATAGCATTTGTGGATGTGTTATTTGTGTTTTTGTTGGCTTATTTTTGTAAGAATTTCTATTTAAGAATTTTGGCAGATGTTTAAGTATGAGGGTAAATGATACAGTCATTTGGGTACCTATTTTATGTGGAACTGAGAATAAAACTTCTTAATAGTGATCTATAAATATTTCTTCATTACATTTTCAGTTGCTGGTGGTAGAAGTCGACTGCATCTGATTGACCTTGGAAGTGCCTCTAAGTCCAAAGATCCGAATAACGTTGCTCTTAGTCTTTCGGCTCTAGGAAATGTGATAATGGCCCTCTTGAATGGACAGAGACATGTACCTCACAGGTAAAAACCTTTGGCTATTTCAATAAATAAAGCCATTTTATATATAATTCTCTAGAATAAGAAGATCTTACTCTGTATGTCCCGTCTATAATAATGCATGAAGGGTCTGTCTTGATGTGTATATATCTCTCAGATATTGATGTCTGGTCAATAGTGGTGTCATGCAAAAATAGCCTTCAGAAAGTCTTTGGCATACATGATTGCCATAACAACAAGATATGTCAGGTAGAATGTGTATACTGTCAATTCCATGATACGTATTTGTGCATAATACTTGGGAGATTCTCCGAAATACAAAGCCTAAATGTTTCTTGATGGTAAAACACTACTTTCCACAGGACACACAATCATGTCAGTTTCTTTAAAACATAATGTCCACATTTTAAGGGTTAAATGTGGCTTGAAACTCACTTGATATTGAAACATTGACTTATAACTTGCTACAAGCAGCCAAGTATTAATCACTGAAAACTAACATGGACATTAATGTTGGGGAATCATTTATTTGTCTGCTCAACATCCTTGTCTCCAGTCACCCTTCTCTGATGTTCAGATAAAACATAGACAAGATAATTAAAACTTAACCTTGAAAATGAAGTGTGACCTTTCCAGCCCCCTGTACTGGCCCCAGGGGGTAAGAGAGGCAGAATAATGGTGAAGCAGTCACAATCCAGGCATGTTTACAACATAGATAATTGTCATTTACAAGCTTTATCTGTTATCAGCATCTACAATCTGTTTTTGAATTTTTATTACAATTTAAAATATTTTATTGTGCATGGTATATAAACTAAAGTTGTGAAAATAGTTGTGTCATGTAGTAAGTGAATACAGAAGCTTTCAAAGTGTTTACCAGGATTTTTTTAGTTTATTTGGATAATTGAACAAGATTATGTAGTGTAGAATGTAAGTTGGAAAAAAATGTTTCGTATATGATTGTTTTGACTTCTTAACCTTGTAATTTTAGTAATGTACTTTTTCTATTAATAAAACCAAATTTATACAAATGTTTAAAAAAAATAAGATTCAAATTCTCAGCAAACCAATTTACAATAACTGAATAATGACAGGAAAAATCGAAGTTTCGTATTACATTAACATTTTCACTCCATTTATTCTATTGAATATCAGAAGAAATGTCTACTAATAATGTTGTTTGTGCTTCAAATTGGGACATTTTTATACGAAACTAGAGTAGAAACTGTAAGCCTATGATATGCATGCAAGCAGCAGACAAAATGCTATCATATATTGGCTGTAATTCCCTTGAAATACAGCCTGTCATTTTACTCAAAAACTGGTTATTAATGGAATTTCGTATGAGCAAGGCAAAATGTTTGCAACAATTCCCAGCTGAATCTCATACATATTAGGAACCAGGGAAACGCAGTCATCTGGAAGATATAGTGATAAATCATACACCAAATATCTAAGATACTCTCAAGTCTTAGAAAAAAGACTTTAAATTTGTGAATTATGAATATCTTGATGTTACGGTAATGAATTTTAAGCAGGAGATGAATAGAGATAGTATCTTTAAGTCTGTCAGCTTCAATGTTTTTGTTTTTTTCTCTCTACATAGTAAATCATGTATTGAAAACTGGTTGAAAAAACCTGCAAAATTCTTGCTTAGTTAACTGACTACAAAAAATGAAAAAAGTAAAATATTTTTGTAAAACTAAGCTTTTAGTTCTTACTAGAGAAGAAGTCAAAAGTAGATATTATATTTTGAAAATTCTCAGTCAGTTTTGTATTCTAGCTCATCTTGCCTGACAAACTTAAAATTCTGAGAAATATTCTCATTCTGAAATAATTTTGAATCCTATTTACATGAACCATTAGAATATGTCAAACTCTGTAATGTCTTGATATCTTGCATAAGCATATTCGCCAGAACTCAGCATTGAAATTCAGATTTGAAGATTTTCTGGAATAGATACTATGCAAATTTTCTGGAAAAATATATTGCAAATTTTGCTTAGCTTTAAATGCAGCATCATTTACATAGCCCATACATAAGTCAAACAGAATTAGAAATGAAAATTTGATTATTCTGCAAAGAAGTTTCTTCAATTTAAGCTGCAGAGTGTAAGAACTATGGAAAGAACAGGAGATTGTTAAGAGCATCCATGTCTGCCTGTGGTTATAATTGTTTAATCAAGAGTTATATGCTCAAAACAGTCTCTTCCAGTGTCTGCCATCTTTTGATTGACCTGGGTGACTTTGTTAGTGAGATAGATAAAACTGAATTAAGGCACAGAAGATTTGCCTCCCTTTACTGTTAAAGACAGTAGGTTTTCAGATAAGAAAGATTTCCTACGGAAACATTTAAGGCGTCTGTAATATTATTAAATATATACCAGGAGGAAAAAGATAAAAAGAAATATATGGTTTTTCATCCTTCTGTGAGGGAAGGTTGATTGATTTTAGAGTCTGACAAAACAGCATTAGAACTACGACCTTTAGGTTGCAAGAAAAAAAAAACATGATCAGCAAAAAACACATGAAAGCAGGTAGTTTGAAATAAAGAGAAATGATCTAGATGATTTAGATTTAGCAATATTTCAATTTAAAATATCATTTGTGATAAAGAGTGGCTGAACTACAAATTGTACTCAAAATGAATTTACTAGTGAATGTGTGACCATTGGTCCCAGCCAAAGTTGCTTTGTCTCTGTGTTACATCTCACATATGTTTTATTCAGTGGTTGTTATCTTATAAGTATTAGTGATATACATTTTGTTTGTTAGGATTTAACATTAAAATTACTGTGTATAAATTCATAATTACTTCACAAACAAAGCAGACGCAAATTTCTTTAGGAGACGTCCAAAATGTTAACTTCATGACAAAAATACTATTTGATATTGGAGTTTGTAATATATATGGAGGCAACCACTGTAAAAGTATGTTGATGGTGCTATTATACAGACATTAAAGATAGCTGTAAGCAGAACCAAATGTCAATTCTTTATGTAAATGGTACAAAAGAAAGATGAATATATTATCAAATAATTTTTGTGGTCGGAGGAAAAGAACAGGGAGCTGTGTTGCAAGTGGTTTTGGTTTTATTACTGAGTCAGGTTTGGCATGGATTCCGTCCGACATTGTGATCTCTTGCATGGTATTCGGAGGTGTTTGATCCCGATGTAATTATAATACCATTTTCGCTATCAGACTAGTTCAATGTTTTCTTTCAACAGGTTATTTACGTGCTTTAATATAGTCTTTATTAAGCGAGAGAATTACAAGATAATTTCATATTCCCTGTAAACTAGGCAATATGTTCCAGATGTGAAAAATACGCCCAGTCTCTGCAGCGTTTGATTTTTTGGATACTTTCATATAATTGTTAAATATCGTCAAATGAACAGTAAATTGGGTTATGTAGTTTTTGCGTAATAGTTAGGCCTGCGGGGAATGAGGGTGATTGAAATGAACTTATGTAACATCCATTTATATTAACATATCATTTAACGCTAAGGATGATAAGGTAAAGACTGCTAGGATGGTTTGAGTCATGTAGCTAATACGATGCTGAGGTTTCACCCCGAGTGTACAAGAAGGGGGCCAGATTTAGGGATTAGTTGCACTTACTGTCAAGATAATGTACCCAGTGATTCTAGATAATTTTTTGTGAGTCGTACATTACGGCAAATGACAGTACGGGATTACTGTCAGAAAGTGAGACAGAGAGATATGTAGAAATCCCAACTGGATCCACGAAAATTAGATCCTTTCCTACAGATATTTTAAAACAAATCATTCATTTTATAGTGACATTCAGGTAATCTCTATATGACATTAATGTGTTTCAGGTTAATATATATGCTTTAGAATATTTCAGTAATTTTTTGACTATATGGTACGGGCCTCACTTATGATACATATGTTAACCAATCATTTTTCATTTATGATCGACACAAATATCTGAGGAGTACTAATTACGCCATAGAAACATATAGTTATACCTAGTAGTCGATTTTCAATATTGTCTGTGAAAGGTTAATGGGGATTTCTTATATTGCGCAATAATTCTAGTGAGAGATTAGGGAAAAAACATCATTAAATTTAATGGGAGTTGCTCAGTATTCACCTGACATAGTTAGCTCCAGTTCTTTTTGGCATAGAGGAGGGATAGCACTTAGTAATGGTGATACTATTTTCTATAACTACATAGCGATTCCAACAAGTGTTTGTTTTATTACTACGAGATTATTCACATAACTTCCATAGTTGTTAAATAAAAGTTGGATGAGTTTCAATAAATTTAAAAAAAAAAAAAAAAAAAAAATGAAAATTTATTTTTGAAAGTTTTGAAGAATACAATGTTTTCTGTAGTGTATTCTTAATTGTGAATATACAAGGTGACTTACTGTGTAAAAAAGGAAATTATGTATGCGTAATAGGACTTTGATCCAAGGGAAGAAAAATACTTTTTGTATGAAATAATGTTTGTAAAAAATGTAACCATTGCACAGGGCATTGTATGTGATTTTGTATTGTACTAATGTACTGATCATCATCTTGACTATTGTCTTTTTGTGATTTTCAGGGACAGTAAGATAGCTCAGTTGTTACGGGACTCACTAGGGAACATCACGTGCCGCACGTGCATGATAGCACACGTGTCACAGGAGATACCTCATTATAATGAATCTTTACAAGTGATACAACTTGCCGCACGAATACACAGGATGAGACGTAGAAAAGTTAGAGGGGTATGTACACACATGTATATACAAAATAAACTTATTTTCCCCCGTTTTTCTGAATAAGATGAATTTTAAAGACAACATCAATTTTGTAGTCAGTTTTTCACATCTTTCTTAGTGCTGTCTCTATTTGGCAAAACAGAGAACTGTCTACTTCTTTTCGTGTATGTGATGTGAAATAGGATTATGACGCACTAACATTGTGACATCGATTCTTATTAGTTATGCCATTCAAATTTGTGATTGTGGCCATCGCTGTTAAAAATAGATCAAGCCTTTAAAAGTTGCAAATATCAAAATTACAAAATAGTTAACCCTATATTGAAGGTCTCTTTTAGCAGTGATAATAAATGTTTTCGTATTACACATTACACAATTATTTATTTTAGTTCAAATTTTTAACACTCTTTTCTACCATGTCATTTGTTTCTATATGCTGTATATCGTGAAATGAATGACAGTTTCAAAAGTAATATTTTCTGATAAAGTTTTGAAAGACTTCAATGTAACAAGCACACAGGTCAGAGATGCTAATGATGACTTTGTGTTTATAACTCACACAAATACTTAGTTTTCAGAAGAACTTGTTTTTTGAGTTGATTATAATTATGTGTCAGAGTAGCTTATAATATGTCTGTATATGTTACCTTTAAAAAAAATCGAAATACATTCAGGTGATATACAAATCTTATAAATAAACCAGTTTAGATTGTGAGTTGGAATTTTGAGTGTGACAGACTTATGTCTTGTTGTAATGGGTATCTGGAGTAGAGCACTAGGGATACCACTTCTCGTATCATCTGTTAGATTAGTATTGAGTGCTGATACATGATTGAGTACTGAAACACTGTTAAAAATCAACAAGTTTGATCGTTTTGCTGATATCTCGCCATTTCTCAGGTGAAATTAAGATCTTTAGTATAATGATATCTTTGGAATGAATGAAACAGGTAAAAAGTTTCGAAATCTGCACCCAGAATGCTTTTAATTATGTAGCTAGTCATTATATTTGTGCTTTGTTTATGCCAGTTATTAGTTTTTGCTATTACAAATTTATGTGGGAAAACACTCCCTAACTCTTCATAGCCAATGAAAAGTCTATCATTATTGTTCTTATTTTCTATTTAAACAAATGCAAGAACTGATGGTAACCGAGTATAAATTTTGTTTTAGAGTAAAATGGTTCTTTCTTTGTTTCAGCAATTTTCTGGGACAAGTTCTGACGATAGCTCTACAGATGGTAGTAGCATTCGCAGTCGACCATACCGGGGATTTCGTATGGGCACCCTCCATGAGGGGTCCTCATTATCAGACCCCGATTATACCTCCAGTAGTGAGTCATGCAGTACAGTTATATATGTTGGAAATACGACACATCAGTCGCTTAGTGATAGGGAACTGACAGACCATGAAGGTCACCAAAGGTCAGTTCCTAGAACAAATCCTCGTCTTCCTAGAAGGGCCAGTGGGTCAAGGTCATCTGGAGATGAGGGTTCTAATTCTGACAGCGGAAGGAGTTTATATAGATCGCGTGAGAGTTTATCAAGACTTCAAGGTGCAATAACATTAACATCTCCAGTGAGAGATGTAAGCGTGACGAGTTCGAGACATGGGACCCCAGTAAGGTCCCTATCAAGGGGAACAACTCCAGTTAGGGATATTCAAAATTCAGACATGAACTCTTCTATGTCTTGTTCACCTCCAAGTGTGCACTTCAGCCTACCTCAAAAAATGAGTTCTCGATCAAAAACTTTATCTGGTAAACAAGATGGTTCACAGTGTTATGCCAGTACAAACATTATAGATAAAGGATCAAGGAGTGCTGCAAGACCAAAGCGATCAAGTTCTTCTCCGGGAAGTAAAGGTGACGAACAGTGGATAGATGGCCCTGGAGCAGCTATCTACCCAGAGAAGAAACAAAACACTGGAGAACAATGGATTGATGGACCATCTGCTTTCCTTGTGAAACAAGAGCAAAAACATAGCAAATCAAACACAAAAATGAGTTCAGAAGAAATGTGGATTGATGGGCCACGTGAGATGCTGGCTGAGAATCAAATGGATGAAAATCAGAATCGTACCCCCAAAGTAGTGATGCATACAAGTAGTAAAAAGGCAAATGTTCGAACACTTTCGTCTTCACCAAAGCATCAATCTCTAACAAATTCCCCAGCATTGCCACAAAGAACTGAGGGTACTTCCACTAAACCGTCATGGCAGACGTCAGACATGAAAGAGCGACCTGAAAGTCAAGTAAGTGTTGAAAGTGCAATGTCAAATGTAGCACAGCCTGGAGATTCGCGTCCCAATAGTATGCTAACTAATGTTGGAGATGCAGAAGATTTAGCTCCTATTGAAAACATTGAGGTGAAACCTTTCGTAAAAGACTGGGTAGAAAAGCATGGAATGCCAGATCATGAAAGTATGATTGAAGATGGGGAAAACTTATCTGGAGCCTTAGAATCTATGCCAGGCTCTTTCAGACGACCAAAACCACATGATTCTAGAACCAAGAAGTTAATGCCATCATCCTCTACACCAAAGCAATCACCGCATCATTCACCGAAGAATTCTCCATCAACACACAGAAAAATAAAAGCGAGTAAACAACCCTTCCCTGCTCCACCAAACACGAGTAGGAGAGTCACTGATTGGCTGAAGTCTGTGGAGAGTAACCAACCAGAGGAGACCATATATATGGAAGGGATTGTTGGCAGAAATGTTGTCAGGGAAGCAGGAATAAATACTGAAAATGATCAGGAGTTTGAACGTCTTGCGTCTTTAGATGCTTCCCGTGATATTTCGTCGTGTAGTTCGGTCTACCCAGAAACAACTCTGAATGAGTCGCGGACGCCAGATTGCACAGATGCAGATCTGTCAATGAGTAAATTAAGTGATTCACCCAATGAATGTAACATTGCTGACATGAGCTTTGACAGCTCTGTAGACACTGCAAATTCTGTGCAAAATCGGGAATCAATTTATGAACTTCAGATGGATGAGCAATTAGAACGAGGACTTGAAACTAGTTCTAGAAAAGGTGATGACGATGATGATGATTCATTTAGTAATGCATCTTGTGCCAAACTTTCAGATATGGATACTGCTGATTCTTTCTTAGAGGGTATTGAATATATAGGTAACATGAAAAAGTCGGAAACAATTCAGAGTATAAAAACTTTAGTAGGTGATTCAAACCTTGAATATGGGAAACAAGAAAACACTGAACAGTTGGAAAGTGTGTGCAATAATGAAGTAAGACAGAAGGAATGTTTACAGTTAGACTATGAACCTGTTGCTCATCTTCTGTCACGTAAACCTGATGGAGCTTCCAATCCGAACTTAATGTGTGAAAGTTTTACAGAAAAGACTAATGTAAGTGCATTAAGAGATGAATTTTTAATAGTTAATGCTATATCTAGTCAGTCAATGGACATGACCAAGAGATCTCATCTCGCGTCAAGTAACACATACAGAGAGGGTGACGGGGATGGGATGATGAATGAAACACTTGGTGATGAGAGCATGGACTCACAGTTCTCGCCTATGCCCTTACCAATTAAACCTTGTTTTAAATGCGGTTATTCTCAAGAAATTTCAAAACCAATAGCGAAAATGTGCAAAGATTGTCAAAAAATGGTTGCCTTGTCAATAAAAAACTCGCACAGTAGTGTAACGCGGAAAGACAAAGACAAATCTAAATATAGTAACGTTCATTTGTCATCAAGTAGTGGTAGCCCTACATCAAAGAGCTCAAAGTCAAAAGCTCAGTCGCCAAGTCATAGTAAATTACCAGTGTTTTCAAAAAACTTGCAAGTGTCCTCAAAAGATTCAAAATCAAGTCGTAAGAAGGAAAAGGAGTGTAAAAAGTCAAGTTTACTCACTAGAAAACAATCTAGGAGTCATGACTCCGATAGTGGAAATGATAGTGGAATAGTCGCTATGGAGAAGACACTCTTGTCTCCGTATGCTACAGTGACCAAACCAAGGACAGTGAGTCACTCGAGTAGCGGACACGGAAGTGATAACAGCAGCACAATGAGTGCCGACTTGATTTCAAAGCAGGGTAGCAGTCTGTCTGATAAAATTCATGGTGGAACCAGTAGCGGTTATGAAAGCATGCTGCGGGAGAGCGAGGGTTCTGGATCCTCCACCATTAATGAAGACAGCGCTGAAGAATCTTCTGGGGACAGAAAAAAAGGAACCAAGAAAAAAAAGCTACCTGGTAAGTAATTCATCAAATATTTACATTTAACATGTACGTTTAGTTTAACCTATTTACTCTGCATGTGGCAAACGATGTTGCCTTTGCAACCAATGCAGAACATGATAGGCTTTCACTGCTATAGGATCATTATCCACAATTTTTCATGACTCAGTTGTGAAATGTTTACTGGGTTCCACTTTGAAGAGTCAAATGGTACTGTCATATTCAAGGAAGGACTCGTCCATTTTCAAAATTCAACGGGTAAAGGATTAATACGGAAAGTTATTTGTATTTGTTTTTGTTTTCTTATTCATCATTTATGCACTAAATCAATGAAATTGTTAAGTTTTTATTATGAATTTACATAAGTTTTATATTTATATAAATTTCATATAAAATTAAGTTTATAGGATTTTGGGGTGCAGTATTGGGTTTTAATCAGTTCTAATCTACCTTGATATTTATATCTGGAACAAATTTTAAAGTACCGTGCTAATAGATTTTTGAAACTTTCAAATTATAATTCTAGATGGCCACAAGCATTTTGTACGAGGTTTTAGCAGAATTTTATGGAAGTTCCGCTCGCATTTGTTGAGACCGGTATTACCCTGTACTTTGATGAGCTAATATCTTAGTACTCACCTTGTTTCCACTCAGGTGTACAAAATGAGATATTAAGAATAAGATTAGATGAAAAATCTGTATTGTATGAAGTTAATGGCTGCCAAATGAATTTCATAATTATGTTGCTGATAGATATAGGGAAAGATATTGGCGAGTGTCCAGACCCTCTCTGCTGATGAGCCGTTAAATGTTTTTGGGTTGAAAGGGGGTTGAGACTTTGTTGTTCTTGATTGGCTTTTACATGATGGTGGTAGGCTCAACTTTTAATTAGACTATATCCAGGCTAATTATTTCGCAGACGTGCAAGCTAGTTGTTTTGCCGAGGTACAATTTAAAAGTATTGCATGTTGTTTTTTTTTGTATGTGCCAGTCTGGTTTATCTACAGGTTACTGTAAGTGTAATGTTAGCTTGATGAATCCAGCTAATCCTTCTTTGAAGTACAGATCCTACCTGAGTACAGATTTACACATTAAGATTGTACAAATAAAACTAAATAAATTTATTATTGTAACAGATGAGATCACGAGAATCTTGGAAACATTTCAATGTTTGTTATGTATTTACCTTTTGCATGTATGTGTACTTCAACACCGTCTTATGTTCATTTAGGTACACATCGCAGTAGATCAGCTCCATCTCGTAACTCGGAGAGCCCAGATTCATCGAGTCGTAAATCTAGCCCATCGAGCAAGAACTCAAGTTTGAGCCCAACGTCAAAAGCTTGGCAAGAGAAGCATGGTAGATTGAAGGAAGAGGGACCATTAGAACTCAAGGAGTATGATGCTGAGGATGTCAAACGTATGACAAGAAACAGACCTGATGAAGAGGTGAGTAATGTGACAGACGGAACTTTCAAAGTTGGTCACTAATTCGTCAAATAGATTTCTTCAGTTAAGTTCTTAATAGACCAAATGGTGATACTTGATTAATGTTGTCCCAAAAAGAAAATATTTCTGTCTACGTTTAAATCAAACTTCATCTTTGAGTAGAGACCTCTGTTTTGACATATCTGTAAACATCAATACCTTAACTTTGTTTTCTTGTATTCTTGGGTGATCCCATAGCAAAAGCAAAATACATTTGTGTGTATTATTTACAGATTTCTGTTGTAGAAATTTTAAGTCTGGTATTAGAGAATTAATTTGCCACAGGTGAAGCATCTGCCAGGCAACAGCTTCCTTTCATGTGGCAACAATAAATATTTTAATTCATACATTCTACTAAAGATCAAATGCAGTGAGGAATTACTTATGATTATATTGTCGTAACTCAATTGTGTTTTGTTGTTGGTGCACACCTAGTGCAGATTGTTGTGGTAGGTTATTACAGACCTGCCAGCTACTATCTTACTACGATACAAACAGATAGTATTGTTTGCCGCACCGTGTTTATGACTACGTTTTAATTAAAGTTTCTTGAAACATCGGCTATAAAATTAACTAAAGTAGCAGATTCCTGTTGCAACATGCACGGTAGTGCGCTCAGAGTGCAGGAAGGTCATTCCAGACGTCTGCTGCAGCTTGTTTCAAAATGGCAACATTGTATTATCATGTATTATAAAGCTGATGATAGCAAAATGTAGGTACATTTAAGTGTTATTTAAGGCTTTGTACTGTCTGAAGGATTGTTTACAATTTTGTGGCAATTTTTTATGTCATAGCGCAATCAGTATTTCCTTTAATTGTTGGGTATTAGTCTTTATTGTTCTCATTTTATTCACTGCTGTTCTTGTTTTTTTCAGACTTTACGAAAGAATCACGATAAAATTAAGGAGATTCTTAATAATGGGAAACAAACGCAGGAGATCCCGAACACAAAGGACACATATATCGTGGATCGGAGTAATTGGAGCTTTGATTGTAAGTTTCTCATGTGCTTCTCCTGCCGTTCTCGGAAGAAAACGGACGTGTAAACTTTAGGCACGCTTGGACGTATAAACTGTAACTCTTGATACGCTCACACCTACAACTGCTGATGATGCTTTATGTTTAGTTCATCTGTATTACTCATGGCTCTGTTATGATTTGTTGGACTTGTATACTACATACAGTACTGTTTTATTAGTTGACAAATTTTCTGTTGATGATAAAAGTTATTGTGATTTATTTGGAATGACTTGATTTTTCAAACTGTTGATTTTGATCTGCAATATTTGATTACTTACTCCAGGAAGACTATTTGCAGAACGTTTTGTAACTCAGGCATGTATATATGTTATTCTCTACCAGCATGTATCTAAAAGTGTGAAAAATCTGTGATTATTTTTTCCTCGCAATATTTCTGAAAATGTTTCTGACGGTTTCTGGTGTTTACCGGATTTGTATATACACACACATGTAAATATCAAAACAGCTCGTAAAAAGACGAAATGTAAAGAGATTTCAGCTTTGAAAACTTGTACATGATAAAAGCTTTATAACGTATTCATCAAACACAATTTTTCAACAAAAGTAAGGTACTTGCTGGTCTGTACTATTAAAAAATCATTCTTAAAATGACGGAGTGAAGCAAAAAGGCACCATGTGCCTTCCTTATTCATATGCAGATAGCACCTTTTTGCTTTACGCCCTCAAAAAGTAATTGTGCCTCAGTGAATTTTATATGTTTTGTAATCAGACTTGTAGCTATGTAGTTCTTGCAAGGTTTTGCTGTTAAAGGCATACCATTTAGCATTTCTCTTTTGGATAATAAGGAAATACAATTGTAAGAATTTTGGCAATGCCACAGTCAAAAAGAGTGTGTAATGCAAGTCTGCAGGTCAAAAGAGTGTGAAATGCAGGTCAAAAGAGTGTGAAATGCAGGTCAAGAGTGTGAAATGCAGGTCAAAAGAGTGTGCAGTTTTCCAGATACTTGGCAAATCTTGCAAGATTTTCTGTAATTTTTGACAGTGTTTATATACCTGCGGATATGTGCAATCATTTTGTTTGTGTTTTTGTGATTTTATTGATTCTCAGTCTTATTATATTTTGTAAACACAGAGTTATTTTGATATATTTTTGTATGTTGTATTTTTCTTGGGAGTATATACAATTTTCCAGTTCAGTTCTCTCCCTTTTCCTGCTTAGCAATGGTGCTTTCTCATAAAAAACTATTTACAGTCTTTTGATTTCTTACACAAAATATTTCTCCTTCTTCGTCATCAAAAATATCTTTTATTTGTATGCCAAAGAAATAAAACACTGTAAAATTCACTTTTATGCAAATAAAACATCTCGTAAATAATAATCTAGTAAAGATGTGGAAGTTGTTCTAGAATTAGTGTTAGAGCAAAAGTAACGGTGCTTTGATTTAACCATTCTGTGAAGCTATGCATTATTGTGAAATAACTGCTGATTTATATGTAAAGAAACATTTGTAACAGTTTTATGCATGTAACATTATCACTTTATCTTTTTTTCAAGCATCCGAAAATGACGACAACGCAGGAAGTTGTTGTTACGTTTCATCGTATGGCTACCATCGTGTTTAGTGGAATATTTCAGATGTGTTTAAATCCGATTGCTCTGGATAGTTAACTGTAGGCAAAAAAAACCAAATCTTTAACTCCATGGTTTTATTCTTTTGGAGAATTTTGAAATTGCAACATTTACTATATTAAATCTTGACATTTTAGCTTTTATTCTGATGAAGTACATTGTATATTTGTTTGAAATCATAGTAACAGTCCAAAAAAAGCTGGTAACATGATTGTTTGTTTGCTACAGTGAAGTACCTGTATTGATAATCCGAACTTTAAATTATGTAAAACTATTTTTTCTAGTAATGTTCAGCCCACAGCCCTAGATGCAGCTTGCTCAGTTGTTTGTTAATGAAGAAATAACCAAGTCAGTTTTTCTGTATAATCTAAGTGTTGCAGTTACTGTTAACTGTATTTCATTGATTCTACCGTAACATAGCAACAAAGAAGTTTAAAATGCGCTGACACAACCATGTATGTCTCAACATAACATTGGATTTATTAATGATTTGCTACAAACACCAACATCATAATGTATTGTATAAGTCTGTTGTAAACTTAAGAACTTACAGTTTTATTAATTTGAAATGTGACCAAAAAGTTGTTTCAGAAATGTTTCTTTATGAATTACATACAGGTTAAAAACAGTAAGGCTATTTTCTCTTTCTTCTGTACTAATGAAACCACTTTATGTCACCGCCATTTCTCATCTGTTTAAGTGTGTATTATAATGTAAATTTTGTTTAAAAAGTGAACATTTTATACATTTTGTACATCATTAAATTTTCTTACAATTATGTTAATGTATCATAATTAGTTGAGGTCATTTTTATCATATTGTATATTGTACATAGTTGATTATTATGGTATAGTTAGAAACTTTAAAAGATAAACACTTGATCTGAAACAATTGATTTAGTGCTAAAGATTTATGTGATTTTATAAGAGAACTTCCTCTGCAGACGCTGGACACAAGTTAGCCAAGCTCCACTTGTTTACATTGATCATCCATGAGAATATAATTATGTGCACAAATATAGTTGGAAATTTGAAATATCCAAATAGCCACTGTCTCTTAATTAATACATTTCTTTTGTTTTCAAATTTCCAGTCAGTTTGACACGAGAGAGGCAAAGAAAATACCTAGTTATTTTCATTAAATGCTCCATTTGTAGACAAAACTCACATGAAAGGACAGTCATACTCTGTATCAACGACTATTTTATTTTTGATGCTGACCAGAACAATTAAACATAATCTTAAATATAAAACTGCAGTCTTACTGACTTTCTTCCCGATATAAACAAAAGGCATCAGTACTCGGCTTACAAAGATGGCACAGTAATAACATAAATATCAGATGATACATCATCGGAAAGACTTTTAAAAATTCTTTGAACAACATTAAAAGAAAAATAATATGCACATAGAACTGTTTTTGACCATCATTTGACCAAGGTACCTTTTTGCCTACTTGTGTTACAATTGACTTGTTAAGGGTGATCTCGCTTGTTACCGAGAGCATGAAACGAGCATGCACTCCCTGATGAAATTGATAAATGCAGGTTCTAAGATTGGTGTTTGTTCTATTCCTGTAATAAACAGTCACTGTTAGCTGTGCTCCTGTACAACAAACCTTGAAACTGTTTATACTGAAAAGAAACACTTTTATTTCTGAAGAACTGCTAGATCTAAACATTTAAACTCATTTGAAAAGTAAATTCTATGTAAAGTTATTTTTTATCAACTCGGTATGGTAAACTCAGTTTCTTGGCCTAACTACA
>JAUMHA010179384.1:0-16427 GCA_032359765.1 Saxidomus gigantea
TGTACACTGTTCATGTATTATGTGGGAATATGAATTGATCTCATGTTCTGTAATTGTTTCTAGAATACATTGTAGATCTTCTTCTTTATCTAAATTTTATAACGACGCATTAGATTAGTTATATAGTAATTTTTTAGTGTACTAAACATGCAGTTAATTTGAACAGTAAACAGTGAAGTAAATAAAAGTGACAATATTAATGTTCACCTAACAAAGTGGTTTTATTTTGACCGAGTAGCAAATGTACAATGTATCAAGCTTATCCGACAATCGGTGAAACATTGCCTTGAAAATTGTTGTAGTAGTGGCCAATCATCGTAAGCGTCGCGGAATCGTTGTGCAACAGACTCACTTCTGGGCCAACCAACTTTGATTTCACTCTTCTGGCTGAAAACCACGCATATCTGAAACAAAATAATTTTCCTTCTGTGGTTTCAACTGAAGACAAGATTTTATAGACTAGTTCGTCAAGGAAAAGAACGATTACATCTGATAAAATAAGAAAACAAAATAAATTTGCTGTATAATTCTCATTTAAAAAGAATGCTTTAATTCGGTCTGCGGAGATTCATGTCTGCCTCTGATTGCTTTAAGGCATGTAAGAGCGTTCATAACATCGACTCGATTGATTAAGTATTTACCTGAAGACGAAATCTGCAGCCTCTAACTGAGGTAGTAGGGTTTGCATCAGATGCAGTTGTTGATGCACGTCAGTTGCCTGGGGACACGCGAACTCTGTCAGCCATATTTTCTTGTTGTATCTATGATGTAACTGCCGCAGGTATGACATGATCACGTGTGCGTCGCAGTTGTATATATGGGCGGCAATATAATCTATCCGACAACCCTTACACAGGCGAAGGAACTCGTCGAACCAGGGGAAATTTCTACCCGCTGTACACGGACTGACCAATGGTAAGCCGTGAGAGTGTTTTTCAATTTCCGGCCATGCGTCTGCGGCTTCCTGTGGGGTCATAGTTAATTCGCCGTGATCCGGCTCGTTGAAACCCAGAATGAATTGAGCAGAGCTGGAGATATTGAGGTGTGTATGATTGTCGTACATCTTCACCATTGGCACGTACGCCGGCATGGTTTTGTCCGTGCCATACGGGCAATGGTGTGTTACCTTTTTATGATACAACTTTAAATCCATGTGCCAGTCATACCTTTAGAATGTAAAAAGACGAATTAAGAAATTCTGTTCTTAAAATTTAATCTTTCCAAGAAATACTACTGTAAACTCCGTTTATAACGAACTCCTTCGGGCTATTTAGATGGGTTCCTTATATCCGGAGTTTGTTATATCCATATATCATTTTTACAAAAAGTAAGGAAAGGAAAAAAATCGGGCAGAGAAAATTTGTTCCTTATATCCGGAGTTTCGCTATATCCGGAGTCGTTATAAACGGAGTCGTTATAAACGGAGTTTACTGTACATGTATTAATCATTAAAAGTTTCGTGGCTGTCATGAGGTATACTACATATATTTTTGATAGTACTTCAAAGTTTAACTATATTTCATAAATGATTCGAGGTTACCAGGACAGTACCAGAAAAGGAGAAACAATGATCGAGCGCCCATGCAAGGAGGTTTGTGCCTGAGACAACTGTCTTTGAGAGAGGGCATGTTAAAATACGCGATAAAGCGTCAAGTACAACCAATATCAACATGAAACTTTGCAAGTTACAAAAATTCATGCAGTTTCTTGCGAAGAAATGTGCTCTTACTTTTGTTAGGCGATGTTTTCCGAACGGCACAGGTTCGAATACATGATTGAAAATTTATACCGGTTAATTCTATGAGAATTTGAGGCGTTAATGATGATCCGAGAATCACGTAACCACAAGCAAAACAGAATAAGGTGTGGCCCTTGTTTTACAAGAATTGAGTCGTATTACAGTTTTCATACTTATGGCGGACAAAAAATCGGTCAAAAATTCGGTCAACAAAGATATGTTATATAGATTAGGCCACTTACCACCATGTCATGTTATTGAGAGCTTTGAAGTCGTCACAGAGCATAGTTCCGGCCCATGCCCCAACACCTTTCTTGATGGATCCGTACACAGGAATCACGACCAGAAATAAACTGACGGAGCATGCAAAACAGATTCTTTCTAAAGAAACCATCTTGTTAATTATGTATACTTGTCACACCAGAGCTTTCTTATCTTTGACTTAGCCTATGCAAATTCTATATATGTATATATGTAACGGGATCGCTCATTCGTATGGCAAGCCAATGAACTATTTGATTTGAAACGATATATCTCTGATTTAAATTTCTGAAATATGACCCGGGTTGGGAATTAGTAATTAGAGTACATTTTAAAAGCACTGATAAAAAAGATTTATTCAAATTGTATTTTTAGTTGAACATAGATGTTCCTAATTGCTGGCTAAATGCGAATTACGTTCTCCACCATTTTCAAAGCACGGGGAAAGCAGAGAGTGATTTTAACTCTGTGAGTGGTCAAAAACATAGGTACTTGGATCAGTTATTAGGCGTTTGTTGGTTTGAAAATATCTATAAGGACAAGGAACGATGAGAGTGATTTTTTTCTGATTGGTCCAAAACAAAGTTACGGGGATCAGTTATTATGTGTTTGTTGCTTTGACCTCACACACATAATTTTTTGAAAAATATGTCTGTTGTATAACAATTAGATATCTTTCAAAATTCATATTTATTCTATTTACAGAGATATCTCTTTAAATATAAAAATATGTCTCTGTAACTTTCAAAGATATCTCTGGAACTTTGAAATATATCTCTCAAAAATAGAACTACATGTATATCTTTCAAATGATCTCTTTTTCGGTTTAAGATATTTTTCAAAAAGTTAAGTAGATATTTTTCTATGGTACAAAGATATTTCTCAGCGTGAAAGAGATATCGCTACAAATAGTAAATTGGCTTGCCATACATTCGTGCTTGATAAGAAACTAAAGTTGAGATTTCTTGTTGATAAGAAACCGACCGGACATCACTATCGTCATGCGTTGTTTTTATATAGAATATAAAATAGCTCAAAGGGTGCTATGTGGTCTGGAGAGTAGCACACGCTGTTTCTGTCGGTTTTGGTGTTAGAGGAGGTCCTGGGAGGGATTGAGATAAGATGCGGAGGTACTCCGAGGGATGAAGGAATGCCTCCTCTTATGACAATTAAGTCGTTCATAATATCCCGGTTAAATCCTAGGTCATCTGCACCAGTCAGCGATACTTTCAGGAACACTCGCAGACTTTCAGGAGGCGGTGCAAAATCATCATTATCATTAAAACTACTGCGCTGTAATTTTACATGTACTTTTTTTTAGATTTTATGAATTTTCGGTATGATATTCTTTATGCCCCCGAACGGTGACATATTACAATCCGTACGTCCGTCTGTCTGTGCGCCCGCTCTTATATTTTTCCGTGTCCGGGCTGTAACTTTGTCATGCATTGAATAATTTTGAAATAACTTGGCACAAATGTTCAACACATCAAGACGACGTGTTGCGTGCAATACCCACGTCCCTACCTCAAAGGTCAAGGTCACACTTAGAGTTTAAATGTATTGGAATCCTCTATATATTTTGGTAATATAAGTGTTACGAGTATTTTATCGGCCAAAGTGATCATATGATTGTAACCGTTTGATTCATTTTACCAGGAAACGCTTCATTATGTCATAGCTTTGTGACTTCTTAGCGAAACTGTGTTCCTTGCATGACCTATTCCTTGAGCATGCTTAGAAACGGCAAATAAAGATTCTTCACAATTTTTTCAATATCTTCGAAAAGCAAGACAAAAATCGGATACAGAAATAGCAATTTATTAAAGACAAATAAAAATTGTTATTTTACAAAAGAGCGACAATAACTACAATGTGGAAAATTACTCTAAAACTTACTTAGGTATTGTCAAAATGAATGTACATTTGTAGATCATTAGACAACAATACCAAGGACTGCGATCAAAGACAGAAAGGAAATCTTTCACGAGTATTTGGTTTGTACTACAATTAATGTATATAACATATCAAACTAAATGTTTAAGTCATTAAGTATAACAAAACAAAATGAAATTGCTTACGTATTATATTATACAAAGCTCATGCTGATTGCGAATAAGTGCAACGGCTTCACATAACAAAATTTTTACCCACGACATCAACTGTTCGTACTCACTATATCAGTCGATACAAGTAGAAATTGTGCCGTTGTCAATTTAAGTCTCATTTGACAAACACTTCGAACGTAATAGATGCTTGTAAAGCGTTTAATTCATGGCGTTTGATGAACTGTTTTATTACTTTGAGTTCTAGTTGAATATTTACTCACAAGATGTAATAAATGTTTATTTAAATTATCACATCAAATAAACTAACTCATTAAACAGTATATACATAATAAATATAAGAAAAATAAAAGCAACTCTGATTATTAGCGTTTTTTTACAAATTAATTTTACAAAGAGTGATGATAAAGTTCTACAAGTAATAATAATAATAGTAATACACATTACTGGCGGACGGAAAAGACATATCACAGAGTATTCTGGCCAAATCCATTTTCAGAAAGTTCTGACTGTGACAACTTGTCATAAAGAGTTGTTTGGGTGAACATCCATTCTCATAGAGAACAGACTGTGTCAAATCCATTTTCAGAAATTTCTGACTGTGACAACTTCCATTGTCATAAAGATTAGTCTCGGTGAACATCCATTCTCAGAGAGAACAGACTGTGTCAAATCCATTTTCAGAAAGTTCGGGCTGTGCTAACATCCATTATCAGATAGAGTTGTTTGGGTGAACATCCTTTCTCAGAAAGACCAGACTGTGACGAATTCATTTTCGGAAAGAACGGACTGTGTCAGCATCCATTCTCAGAAAGAACAGTCTGTGTCAGCATCCATTCTCAGAAAGAATAGTCTGTGTCAGCATCCATTCTCAGAAAGACCAGACTGTGTTGAATTCATTTTCGGAAAGAACGGACTGTGTCAGCATCCATTCTCAGAAAGAATAGTCTGTGTCAGCATCCATTCTCAGAAAGAATAGTCTGTGTCAGCATCCATTCTCAGAAAGAGTAGTCTGTGTCAGCATCCATTCTCAGAAAGACCAGACATGTTCAGAAAGGATGCGTGGAAATAGACACTGTTACACTTATTAGATATGAAACTGTGACTTTATATTTAAAGTTGAGCTCTCAGTGACTAATCATTCAATTGCATTCAAAAGAAAGGAAATTAAATACTTAGGTTAATCAATACTGAAATAAATCAATACTGAGATTAATCAATACTTGAGATTAATCAATACTGAGTTTAATCAACTCTATCACCAACAAAATAAATACAGTAGATGTAAATATATTTGATTTTCAGCATACAAATTTAAATGAACATTGATACATCGTGTATATATATACATTGTATATGTATAATGATGGTGACACGCGTTTTATGAATGAGGTATGACGCAAAAGCAAGAATCATCGATTCAATGAAAATATTAAATACAAGATGTATATTGCAATGAAAAAGCCTATATGCAGTAATTTATTTAAGAACCTAAATGTAAGCGTATAAAGAAAATATCCGGTTTAATTGGCGCTGCATTGAACGGTAGTATTGTTTAAATGCAGTCTGGTTGATTAAATTGTGTTTGCTATGGGGATGAGACGGGTTTTATTGTGAAGAAGCACGTGTTCGTGTCCGCAACTGCCTGTTGTCTGAAGTCCCTGTACTGCCTGTATTCCTCTGAAAAAAATAAGTAGAAACGCTATTGAATTGGACGTAAATCAAGGCGTATAAAATGAATTTATACAACTCTTCAGAGAAGAATAAGATGATAAGAACACACTAGATCTAGAATCTTTTCAATCATTTATGAATAAATGATTCTGAGTCTTTTCTTTACAAAATAGTGGTTGACTAAGATGGCCCCAAAAAAGGTTGTACTGTATTTAGCAGAAATAAAACTGTTATACTGGATCAGTATTTTGTAATATTCAGTCAAATTTTATTACGTCAAATGTTGTGTTAGTTTAAAAAATCAGGATATGTCTAAATTCCTTACTGCTGTCATAAAAATCAATGCTGCGATCAGTTAAAAAATCAGGATATGTCTAAATTCCTTACTGCTGTCATAAAACTCTCTCAAGCAACATTCATCATCTGCACAATTTACTAATACGAAAGTGTTTGGTCGAATCATACAGTTTCGAATTCTGCAGGCTTCATGACTGGCCACCACACCGTTGTATATGTGACGTACATTCATTAACTTGGATACTTCGTCGACATATTTTTGTTGGAATTCGCACGGTTGTACATGCAACCCATACATCTCCGTTAGCTGGAATGCTTTAAGTTCTGAAATGTAAAACATTACATTAATTTCACATCGATAGTAGCCATTGCCAGAAAAGATCAAGCATTTTATCAAATGGTCTCCCTTTATTGCCCTTTGAATTCTTATCAAACGCGCACAACTGAGATACGTTCTTTATACACACTAACACCAAGACACGCTTCATTGATTGAAAATCAATATAAGACCGATATAAGATGGATGTTATTCTGTTAGCGTGTATGAATAATGCTTATTTATTTTTATTGAACATATTTATACATAAAAAGCGTTAATCGAGAAAGTGACCAATGTCAGTACTTATGTTATGTAAAAACTATGTATGTTACCTTCGTTGGGAAAGTACTTGACCGGTACACTAAACATTTCTACTTCGTCAGAAGGTGACGGGAAGTCTTTCTGTTTGAACATACCAGACTGTGTCCACCTCAAAGCATGTGCTTCGTCAGGGAATTCTATCAAAATAATACATTGTTCTGGCATTCCCTGATACAAGTCACCTTCGTATCTCGTCACCTTGGAAAACGAAAACAAATATTAATGTAATTCATACAAGTATTATAAATACTGCTTCACTCCCGGGTTATGAAAATGCTGGACAATTCCCTAACCGTTAGAACAACATTATGATAACCAATGGACGTTACAGATTGTCCACAATAACAACTCCGGAAACCATTAACTTGATGCACATAGGAAATCGCAGTCGGTTTGTTTTGTAATCTATATACTAGTACCCTCTAGACCATAGTTTGCTTTGTAGTGGAGACGTTGCATATATAGTGGTAACACGTTGGATTAGAAATCCAGGGACTGCAGGTTGGGTCCTTCGTTCCACCACAAACATGAATTTAAGGCCTTTAGGGTTAGAACTTTAGCTGGGGTCTTTGTTTCGGTACTGTACAGAGGGCATGTAACAGAACCAGGAGTGTCTTTTGAACTCGGGCATTCTCTGTATCTTGCTCTAGCCAGAGATACGTGTAAATGTGAATGCGTTTGATATATGTTTCTATTACCGAATGAATGTAAAAACACTAAAGCTTACCACCAGCTTATGTTACACGTCTGCCGTCTTGTCGACTCAAAGTAAAACCTGGTCTAATCTAAGATCTAAAATAACTTACTCTTTGGCGCATTGTTCTTATTTATACAGTATATATCACTTAATACCACGATGCAATTTGCTTCTGTTTGATAACACATATATGCGCGTTGTTATTTTTACCAAATTTGTCAGAAATACTTACTTCTTCGGCCATGCCGAGAAGCTTTCCGCCATAATTCGCTACAACTCGTTTATCCCTAACAAACGCGTTCTTCAGTCGCCGGACGTACTCTTTTCTTCCTCTCATGAACAGAAAAACTTCATTCTTGCACTTTGATATCTGAATGTACAAAAGAATGCATTTCAAAATTGTAAAATATTATTACCGCTACACTACATTTTATAGAGTGATTATGATCTGTAATGACCAGTAGTACCATCGTCATTTATATCAGGAATGGTCAGTAATCGTTTGTAAGTTTTAGAAGAAAATATAAAGGCAAACAGTAGCATTTGTTCCAAAAACAACAAAAATGTTAGAGAAAATGTGAACAAAATGTGGACGACTTAGTTGATTTGAACTTAGAAAAGGTAAAGAGGTACCATGGTACGGGGGAAAATTCCAGGTACCCTCTTTCGGAGTGGGTTCTCCAGGAAGCATCGGGGACGGAAGATAATTTAAGTTGAATGAATCCAAGTTCCAAAAGTTCGACGTTGAGATAAATACTTTTACTTACTTTTGGAAACGAACACCTTTCTTGTCTCTGCATTGTCACTTTTGCCTTTTCAGTAAGATCTGGGTATGTACCGACTTGAATCCCTTTATCACTCGCGCTAAAACCAACTTCCTGACCCCCTGTCTGGGTACCAAATGTTCTGCTTTTTCTCCCGTTACTCTTTCCTGGCATTACAGAACACTGTTTTCACTGTTGGGAATAAAACAAACAAGTAGACCATTTAGATAATGCAATTTAACATTTTGGATTTCACTCTTGACAATTTCACTTGGTGCCCACTCGGTGAAATTGTAATGTGATATAAACACCGAAACCAACAATCATCCTCTCTATAATTTTCAAAACGAACACGAAAAAAAATTATATTTAATTTTTTGTTCAAGTTATTTTACAGAAAAAATATCTTACCACTTTTACCATTATTCCGCTCTTAATCTCCAATTTTCGACTTGTACATGTATCTCATAGTAGTCACATGTAAAAATGGAAATTAATAAAGATGCACTTGAACAGATTCCCCGTTGTTGAAAATAGGGTATGACTTTTTTTTCTACTTTTCAGTAATTTGGTCTGGTACAGGGGAATGAAAAAAAAATGTTAAGGAAAGAAAGTCAAGTTGTTGACCAGTTACAGCTTGTATATTAAAGTTATTATGATTTATCTTTGTTGCACGTAAAAACAAGCGGGTTTCACTTTCAAATACGTTATAAATACGTCTTATTTGTTGTTTTATATGCCAATCAAGATGAAAGGTAATGTGTAAAAAACTTACGAATATATCTTTGACTCCCGTCAAAATCATTCGACTAGACGAAACGTGGTTGTAAAATCTTTAAATCTGATTAACGTGGGGCTTTCAATTGAAATAAAACAGTCAAGTTTTAGGATTAAGAAGTCTTAGTTGATAACAGATTTTTTTTTTAATCTTAGATGAAATCTTTCGTCTCAAGGACATGTCAAAATATCTTTTAAGGTTTATGAAAGAGGCGAAATTATATTTCACTTTTAGTTATGAATGTGGAACCATTTTTTCATAATTCCAAACTTTTGTCTATACGAGTAGATACACAAACTGGCTTAAGTAAGCATTGCTAGAGATTTGTTTGCTCGAAATTTATTTCCACCAGATTGGTGTGCATTTTTTCACAACAAATAATGACAAGACAAAAATGGTGCATACATGTACATACAAATTAATACCTACAGACAAACTACATAAAGCACATGGAAATAAACAATTCACGATATAAACATTACATGCAAAATTAATAGAGTTTAATGAAAAGGCAATTAAACACGAACAATTAATCCGTCTTTCCGATCGTTTACTGACGTGAAATTTATATCATGCACCATCTAAAACTTTCAGCATAATAGAGACTTTGAATGATAAGACGCTGCTCAATAAATTTATGAAATAATATCCGTTCCAACGGTGTTAATCGTCTAATAAACAATATTTTGAAGTTTTGGTGCACAGTAATTAACAACGAAGGCCGGAGGCCTAAATGGTTTATAACTGCGCATCAGAACGATACAGAGTTGTTTATTAGATGATAACACGCTAAAAATGATGTTATTTCGATTCTTTCATGGCCAGATACTACAAAAAGTGAATAAATGCATTTTTATCGGGGTTTTTTTCTTACGAGTATATCTATTTAACGTCATGCGGCACAATATGACGTCATTGTTACGGCTTATCGGTTCCCATAGAGAATAATAAAACATAATTGTTCTACTCGATGTATATAGACACAAAATCGTGAGTCATGTTAGAATTCTTCTATTTAAGAGGGGAAGTCGTACCTTTACCACAAAGAGCGTGCGATTATTCCAGTTTTGAGAGCCCGTCTATATTAGAATCTCAATAACTTTTATTTAAGCACAATAAATTTTGTTTGCAACTCTATGGCCTACATATCTACCAATAAATAAAGAATATATATTTTATATCTACTACATAATTTACACACGTATACAAACATAACTTACTGAAATTCAATTACTGAAGTTAATACACTAAGGGGACATAAATCTTGTCATTTAACGCCCAGAGAGAAATGAATGTCAAAAACTGATAAATATTGAATTTGAAATAACATATGAAACAATTATTTCTATTCTAAAATCTGTGCAACGATTCTTTGATTTTCAAAATGGCCACTGTCTGTCTAGGAGAACTAGCGAAATAATTCATAAAGATGTCATTTGACGTGGTATTGTTAATATAAACCATCTGTTGAATAATTGAAGACTGCTTTAATTGAACCTATCTCAGTCGAGAATTGCCGCAGTATATCTGTCTGGAGTTTTCTTATACCACCAGGGTTGGTTACACATGCTATTTTCAGACAGGAAATAGAAAATGAAATAAGTATTTTTAAACTCAAATAATCTTTTTTTCCACAGACCCGACTTCTCTGAGGTGCTTGACGGGTACTTGAAGACCTAATTGTCGAATTGAAAATGCATTTCGAAGGAAGTACTTGTGGCTTTTTGTACAATTACATGGCCACGGGTGCCTTATATTCGAAGTCCCTGTTCTTTCGTATTCATGATTAGCATGCCACGGATGCATTTCGTACTATTAAATTGACACGTGTTTCTAACAAAGAGCCAAGTCCTTGTTTCGTGTTATTAACTGGACGCCAGTGTCTTAGAAAGCAAGTTCCATAAAATGGACATGTGTTTTTACAAAGGACGTCCTTCTCATATTTCATCAATACTGTATTAGACGCATAATTGTTACAAAGAAAGTCCGTCTTGTTTCGTACCATAACATAGACATGACGGTCTTATAAAAGGAATACCTTGCTGCTTCGTGTCATTAAATGGACACCGAAACCTTAAAAAGGAAGTCCTTCATATTTCGTACCATAAAATTGACATGAGTGCCTTATAAAAGGAGTCTCTTGTTGCTTTGTGCCATCAATTGGACGCAGGATCGTTAAAAAGAGTTCTTGCAGTTGCCTAAGCCAATAAAATGGACATGGATGTCTAACAAAAGAATTTCTTATTGTTCCGTGCCATAAACTGGCCGGACGCGATTATACATGTACGTTACAAAGGCAATACAGTAAACGTTTCGTGCAATTAAATGGACGCGGGTACGTTACAAAAGAAGTTCTTGTATATAGTTGTTCGTGCTATTAAATGAACACGGATTCTTTAACGATCCATTGCGTGCCATTAACGCTATATTACATTCACAACTACAAATCAATTGTTCTCTCATCAAAGAAGACGGCTCATTTTGTACCCAGAGAGGTAATCGATGGTAGTTAACGTAAATTGAGAGCGGCAAATATGTTATATATACTGTGCACAACAAAACGCTCTCATCTTTTGTAGAATTCGATATTTCTTTTCTCTTGAAAAGGCATGTTATTGGTAATGATACATATTGTATATAATTTGAAGGTTATTCGAAATAAGTGAATCAATTAAGTGTACAAATTCATAACATTGTAAGCGCCGGTCTGTTAAGACGGGCAATATACAGTTTATAGAAACTGTTTGTAGAAACATCAATGCCTTTTGAATCGCCTATAAAAGAAAGCCTTGTAGTTTTGAAAATATTGATATGCAAGCTATAAGTTTTGAACCCTATCAAATGCACTAGTTCTTACTTAATTTCAAAAATTGACTCGTGAAAGTTTTTAAATCTGGACTGTACCACTAATTGTTCAGGGGTGTTAAAATACGTCAAATGCATACAGGTCGATCACGATCTACAGTGGACGCACATTGTAATAACACGTTCCCTAGATCTGACATCTTGCATGACCCAATTTTACACATTGTGCATGCTAATGTTTCTCTCTATGTTATATAATACTTCTTTCTCGGCCAGAGCTGTGCAATGCGTTCTGGATAACTGTCTTAACGTTCTATTACCATGTTGTTATTGTTTTAATACTTTACAAATATTGTTTTAACTTTTGAGATTTCAGATATCATTCAATTATACATAGACTTATAAAAGTCTGTTGAGATTGAGAGGTCTTTTTTCTATTGAAGTCTCTTTTCTTTTAAGAAAAATATCTCTATCAAAAATTTGTCTCAATCAAAGCTCATCTCAACAGTTAGAGTCAAGGGAAGGAGAAATTGTGAAAATGTTGTTAAATGTCCGGAAGGAATACAGGAGGTAATGACTCTAACGACTGATGCCAGTCTAAATTATACATTGTGTGCAGCTATTTACAGAATACGTGTATTTTAGATATGTAATGAACACATGGCCGACTTATGTATGAAATGCCATGTTGTTTGATATTGACTTAATGTATGAAATGCATGCTGTTTGACTTAACCATCGTGTTTTTTCGGTCTCACATGATATACGATAATTAAAATTTACGAATATGAGTAAAACTATACGAATGATTTACTCTACGACTGAAATCAGTGGTAATTTCCTCAATTTACATGAGCTGTTTTAGTCTAAAAAACATAGAAACACACCAACTTTGGTACTTGTTTTTTTCATGCATTCATTGTACTATACAGTGACCTGATTAACCAACAAAAAGAAAGACTGTTTCTTCTATCTCTCAAACTAAACGTTGATATGGCTTATAAAGAAAACTTTTTTTTTCTGTGATCGAAATTCAGCCTTTTTCCAGACCCTGCGTACAAGCATAAATGTTTACTTGAAAAGAAAGACACGTCAATCTCTATTGACCAGGAATACTCTATAACGTTATAGACGGTTCCTGTATAGACTTAATAAGGGTTAGACAAAAAGTGTCTAATCAAGAAACCCGTAAACCAATCAACACGATGTGCAATAAACCCTCTCCCCTGCGAATACAGTCACGCAAGCACTAAACCATAGCAACCAAATTCAACAACAAAACAACTGCTTTCCTATATACCCCATGCAATATTAAAACGAAAGCAATCTTACCAACGCTGGAAGAATGAATAACTGTTTAACTGCAAACATTTGATAAAATAATTTAAAATCCACACTTTTTATTATCTATTGGCTGAATACAATAGGCGCTCATGACAAAACACGTTAAATAAAGCGTTTAAGTGCAAACGATTTAATAGTTCAATATAAAGAGTATATCATATATTGACTTAATATATACGTAGAACATACGATAGTGTGTTAATCATGCCTACCATGTATATAAATTAACCTGCTATAGCTTTTGCAGGATTCTCAAATTACAGAAAATTAAGATAAAGTTATGTGCAATTTGAATAACGGGTAAGCCTAAACAAATAGAATATCCCCGCTTTATAAAGTCTACATTATTCTTGTCTTAATACTATACTTAGTATGTCAATACGTGGTCGCTAGGGGTATAATTATTTTGTAAATACTCCATTGAACATTTCTTATCCTTAATATAATTAACTCACCCGGAAACTTAAGATTTAAAAAAAAACAGCAACTTAGATAACAGTTCTAGATACATACCAGTGTTCCTTTTTTAAAAAATCCTAAATTCCGATTTTATAAACCTCCAAGGAATTTACTTTTAACTGGTTAACACAACAAAAATGGTATCTCTCTCTCTCTCTTACTGTTGTAAACTTAAATATGCATTGATTTTACGCTTACATTGGGATTGTATCTCGTGATCGGCTATCACAAATTGAAGACCTAATACCCGATATATCACAGGGTTACGATCTTTGTCTTGACAAAATTCCAAATGTGGTAAGAGTATTCTTACATCTCAATGAGCCGTATTGTTTTCAAGTGTGTAAGATAAATTCAATCAAAATGCAAATATTGCCATTGTGTAAACGGTACAGTTTTACGAGGCATTTCCTCCATTCATCTTCGGATTACCTTTTCATATATGAACATTTGGCATAATGAATGTTAAATGTGTTCGTAATTTATGATTTAATTGTTTATTCAGATAAATATGTAACATTTTCAACATCATATTTTTCCGATTCAAGGGTGCAAATTAAGAATATGCGGCTTTTTGTTTTTCATTATTTCAAGTATTTGTATCTATTTGTTAGGTTACCCAACAATGTCTATTTGATTAAGTTGTTTTGTTTTCTCTATGTCTGTTGTTACAAATGTAACCATGGCAAAATAAAGCAGTATTGTATGATTTGGTATGGTATGGTATGGTATGATGTATGGTATGGTATGATTGTATTGTGTTGTTGTGTTGTGTTGTGTTGTGTTGCGTTGCGTTGCGTTGCGTTGCGTTGCGTTGTGTTGGCAAATGTTAAAGCATCGTGCTTTTCTGTCCTGTTTCTCTCAGACAATTTTGAGAAGGCCATGTATTTTTGTGCCCAGAATTGTACCGATTTTAATCAATCTGCTATCAATACCCCTAGACCTTCCTCATACATATTATTCAATCGAGTGATTTCTTTGGCTGATTTGGTATACGAGTAGAACTAAATCTCTTACTAGTGTAGGTTTATAGGTTCGAGCTCTATTACTAACCCAATTATTTACGGAATGGTAATGGTTCCTTAGGGACGGTGGGTGGTCTCCTACTGGTCCTTTCCATGAGCGATGGTGACCTGCCAGCAATATGGGGGTTCAAACACAAGAAAAAATATTCAGACATTTTTTTACGTTCCAAATTTCCGATGCCGCAAAGCCCTGTGAGATTCATATTTTATCGATATATTGACAGTAAACTGTCACTTACCAAATCAATCGCTCTGTATGGCGGTCTGTTTAATAGTTTCAATCCAATAAGAAAATAAACTTTATTTAAACACCGCTGGATGCCTTTAACGTAAACGAGCAAATGATATGTTATATTTGAAGAAAACAACTGGATTTGTTCGTTGGTTTATTACAACCTGTGTTATTGATCCTCTCGGGAATAAAGTATAGTGTATACATAAAACGAATTTTAAGAACGACCGGAATGCTGTTCGGTGTAAGTAATGAGAGATTGTATTCAAGATAAAAGTTTGGCACTCAGCTTTTACAGCCGAAACTGTTTACGCTCAGCGGTGCTTATTAAAGTCATTGTGGGAAAATCAATATTTCGTGACTCCGAATGGATTCGAACCCGCAACATCTGGTTCAGATGTAGCAAAAAACTATGATTATTTTTCAGTTTATCAATGCATTTTTCAGTTCATATGTAGAAAACCCCCTCTCCCCTCCCCCTCTCTGCCCCCCCCCCCCCGCCCCCACCCCTCCCTTGCACTTAGACTAGACTTTGTCATTAGATAAATAAGCAAAGCTATTCCTTATTGTAAACTTTTCAAACGATTTTATTATGTTTCATTGGGACATGATGTAACGTCAAGTAAACAATCAGGGTCGAAATCATTTTTGTTAGATTTTGTGCACGGGAACAACCCTTTGAAAAACTTTGAAATGGTTTCTAATTTTCCCTTCTTCTCATGAGACCTATCCGCTGATCTCTCCTGTGGCGGCTCGTCGTTCTCTTCGGTTTCAAGATGAATTTCCACCATTTCAGGCTCTTTACGGTTTCGCCTGCTTTTCTTAACTTTCGACATGTCTCTAGTTTTAGATATTCCACTAATTTCGTCTGCCCCGTCGTCAGAAGAATTATCGTTTTCCTCCAGAGCTGGCATAGTGTTCAGTTTATACAAGCTAATATCGCGCCGGAAGCTTTCCGTGGAAGTTCCGCTGGGCATGCGCACAGACTCAAAATTTGACGATGAACTCAGACGAACTACCCCGAGTGGTGTCTCTACTGATGGCTTCCTTGTAAGCGAGCCAGAGCTTTGAATTCCATATGCATGCGAACTTGGATGTTTCTCGGTTGAGAACACTTTGCATACAGACTGAGTTTGGTACTTACCCGTGCGGAAGTTACCAGAATAGCTACTGCTTACAGTGTATGTACCGGAAGGAGCACTGTTCGGATTCTGGATGTTGGAGGCGTTTGGTTTCTGGCTGTTCGAGGCATCGTTCAAATTCCGAGCATTTACATTAACGTCAACTGTAATATATGGAACAGCAAGAAGTCGCAACAAAACAAAGGTTGAAGAAATTGCTGTCACGATCTAATGAGGTATTGCTCGTTTTGATTAGGTGTACTACAAGAACATCTGCTTAAAAGGATTTGAAATCTCGTATAGATAAGTAACTCTGATTGGGCAAAGAAACAAAGAAACTTCTGTTATGGAGAAGACGTGACATTGCGTAAAACTGCTCCTCCGAAAATTTACAAATTCGCGTTTTGCAGATACTTTACGAGCTGTAACACAATAATACTAATAATAACAATCTCTTTATTTTCAGAAGGTAACTCATTAAGACATAACAAATATTAAGTGCAGTACATTAATAGGTGATAAATCT
>JAUMHA010179495.1:0-16426 GCA_032359765.1 Saxidomus gigantea
ATTGATTGCTAAAATAGCCAGCGGGCAAAGCCAACTGCAACGCGTTGTATCTAGGATGTTTGCTTTAGTCACAGGGTCTGTTAGACATGTAATTGCCAGAAAAGCAAAATCTTTTTTAGGTTAAAATCCTTGAATTTCTAACGTACAAACGCGTATTTTAGCTCACCTGGCACAGAAATGCCAGTTTGTGCCAGGATGAGCTATTGTAATCGCTCACCGTCCGGCGACTGTCTGCCATTTCCTTCAAAACGATATCACCTATGAAACCACGTGGAAAGTTTTGATGAAATTTGACAGTAATATTCATTGTATAAAACTCTACCAAAGTTATTAAAATGATTATATTCCTCTTATTGTATTAACGACAAATGTGAAAAAATAAAACTTATCAATTACTGTACTTCTACTTTGTTTCCTGCGACCCTGTTGTTGCCATTTTACTTTTGTTGCCATTGTAAAATGACCTATGGTACCCAGATGAGCTATTAAGTGTTATCATGGCACTCTTATTTTTATGTTCTTTGTTTAATGACTGCGTTTTTGGTACGTGGCATTCCCTGTTTGATATTATTTTTGTTTTTAGTAATCGCCTGTTTTTCATACAATCTCTAGCTTTTCGAAATCCAATATCCTGGAAATGTGTTTGTAAAATTTGGCCCGTATGATTTTTTGTTAACATGAAGAAGAGTTCAAAGGACATGTTGCCATTAAATATTTTTGTCTATCTTATTTACGTTATTTTGCAACTATCGTATACATTTGAAGTCCAAAGCACATTTTGATTAAACATTGTTTTACTTTTAGTCGTTCCTTTTCATCCGTTACATTCCATAAACTTTTTAAACTGGCCTCTCAGCAAAAAGCCTGACTTCTTGATTCCAATGCTCAAAACACTCAGTAAGCATTTTACATTACACAAAGTTGTTATTTTGTCTGATCTGATTCTATAAGATATTAAAGATCGGGTAACATAACACTGTAAAACGGATGTTCTTAGAGATCACTCTGCTGTGGTCTGCTTGGTTAACAATCAAACATTCAGTGAATTGGACAGTTGTTGCACTCACGGTCTAAAGCTCAAAGTATATTACAAGGAGTTGTATTTCGTAACTGAATGCAGAATGCAGACTAGTAACGTTTATTTTATGTTCGTTAACTGAAATATTTCGACATAATATGACAATCTCTTCATGATAATTATCTGGCTAAGTGTTCGCAGAAATATGCCACCAAATATATGCCCCTTACAGGGTTGATAAACTGATTTGTTAGATACAGGGCTCGATTCCCGAAACGTAGCCATATTCACCATGAAATTATATCTAGGTGCTAGATATGTTTGTGTTTCCAACAAAATCTCCACATGTTTTATTTATATACACTACTATAATATGTCAAATCTCCAGCCCGACATCGATCACTGTTGTTTTTCATATACATTGTACATGTATATAAACTGTCATTTTTATGTGTACTTTTTTTCTACAATAATATTTATTATTTTGTTAGTAAACACGTACATGTATAATGATGAACTCGTATGCCAAATTGCTGATAATTTCTTTTGTTACTTTGTCAGCTTATTGCGACTTCAAAAATGTTGTCTTTTATACATGTATATATAAATTGCCCTTTGTATGTGTACTTTCTTACTACATTCATATTTATTGTATTGTAAGTAAACACGTACAATGTATAATGATGTACTTGTATATCGAACTGCTGAGAAGTCCTTTTGCAACTTATTACGACAAGCGCTATAAAGTTTCTCTCAAAATAGAAATGTTAGTATCTTGTAAGTCCTTTATTTTTGGTCCACATTTGTACATACACTATATTCTATTATAGATAATAAAGACACTATAACATTCTTGTCAATATCCACATCATCTCCGATTACAAAAGTGAGCACTGGATCGCTAGAAATTTCATTTAGAACTGTTAAATTAGCTACCATTCCTGGCCCTACTGCGACAAGAAGCACTCCATTGTCTTTAAGACTTCGTGAAACATTACGAATATTTTCGAAGTCAACATCAGCCGCGGAAGATAACAAGACAACTATTTGTCTCGTGTCTTCTCTCGCACCCGTGCTTGTATTGAAACCTCCGTCCATCACATGAAGCAAAGCATTTGCTATATTTGCACGTGGGTTATTGTATATATTTTGTGCTTTTTGGAAAACTTTTGAAATCATATCGTCTTTTAAGTACAAGCTATCAAAGTTAAATACTGAAGTAAAGGCGGCAGCAAATGTTGAGAAACTAATCTGGACTTTATCAGGTCCTAATGGTACGTGTTTAACAAGACTTTCCACAGCTTTTAGCATTGTATCAAAGTACTTGTGACCTTGACTAGATGACACGTCTAGAACAACAGCAACATCCGAATATCTGTGTGAACATTCTGAAATGAAAAATATTCTTACTGTATCGTAAACTGCTTTTATAATCGTACTTGACCAGTGCATCAAGACAGTATATGTTTAATTTGTAATAGAGATTGAGAAGAAATTCGTGATTGCAGTGTATTAGTATTGTTACATGCTACAAAACGGAGAAACCAAACTTAAATTTTTTCGAAAACAACATTAACAAACAAAGAGATATTTAAACCGGTAAGGGAATTATCTGTTGTTCACCTTGCCTTACCTGGACAAAGAGGCATTGCCCTCTTCAGTATCCTGTGTAAGCAGTCCGTTGTTGATAAGGGAAAAACGTTCTTTACTGATTGTGAAATATGTAGCAACTCGGTGTGAAAAATCTGATCGCCAACCCCGACAGCATACACGGACACACTGCGATCTGAAGAGTGCAACTGCTGTGCATGTCGAACCGTGCCTGTAAAGTCGGATGAAAGTCCATCCGTTAGAACAATGACGTAACGATCGACACATGCCCGTGCTCCATTCGACTCATTGAAAATTTCATTTACTTGTGCCAGTGCTTTGTTGATAAAACTAGAACCCGTGCTTTCATTTGTTAAGCCTTTGACGGCATCAACTAAGGTGTTGTTGCTATCATGTGTATTTAGATAAAAATGAATAACAGCATCGGATGCGTAAGTTATCAGACTGAACTGAAACTGATCTTGCCCGACATGAAAATGCGAAATAAAATCCAGGAAATAGTTCTTTTGTTTGTTGATCCCTTCACTTGACTGGCTTATAGATGTATCCAGAATAAACACAATATCAGCTTGCACGTGTGGAACACAAACACTTTGGTCTGTAATTTAAAGTATTATTATCACATCTTTCAATTGTGTTAGCTAGCATACAGACTGCCAGTATTTGCCGGCTGTGTCAAGACAAAGTCATGAAAACAATATGAATATACGAATCTACTCATTATCTCAGATTTATTATTTTAAGTACAATGCAATATTACCAATTTGTAAACTTTATAATTATCGATACATTTAAACATCTTTATCAAATTTGCACTTATTGTCAATTACGAATCCCCAAAAGGTCATACCATGATCAAAGGTTATATGGAGCATCTCTCCTATACCCTATACATATTTTATTCCCCACTTAAATGTTTCAATATCCTACATTTTACTTCATGATTTCCGTTTGAACTAGGTGCTGATTCCTTTTTAACATAAGTTACAACAACCTTCTTACACTATATAGCAGAATATAGAATACCGACCTGTTGTCCATCTTTTAACATGTGCTATTCCATTAGAGGATGCTTGAGAATATGTTCCTTTCGCCAAAACAGCTGAAAGACAAACGAGTGCACCATTTATAGCATTTCCTGGTTTCCAGAAACGAATATTAGTGTCTGTGTAGGCATATAAAAGACCACCGTAACTACAGGGTGAAGAGGTAGTTTCTTCATGATACGTTGCCGCACCACTTCCCACGAAACGAAATCCTTTATTAGCTCCATCGGTAGCCTGGACCTAAAATGAATCAGTGGTCAAAACTACTTTTATTTACCGAGACTGTTGAAGGAATGCGTGCGTAGTAAGTGGACACATAACACAATTCCAAGTGAAAAATTACCCGGACCTACTTTGAAGTGCAGCTCGTTAGTTAGACTTATATAAGTCTGTGGAGATTGAGAGGTCTTAATTTTTTTCTCTTCAAGTCTTTTTTCTGTTAGAGTCAAGGGAAGGAGAAAGTGTAAAGATGTTATAAAAATGCACAGAAAAGACAGGAGGTAATGACTCTAAAGGCGGATGCCAGTCTACTCATTAGTACAAGATACCCATTTTGGAGCACATATCAGTCTGCTTCGTAAAGTCATATTTACAGATCTAAATATTACGTTCTGAACTTAATAATGTTCAGCTTCAAGAATTTTATGATATCGTCATGTGAATATTCAAGAAAATACCCATGCTCTGGTCAACATAACTGCTTCTGACGGGTAAGGAATTTGTGATGACATCAGCGAAGGATTCAAAGAACCACTTAGATCTTTTGTAACTTGTTCATCATATGGCAAAATAGTCTCATTCCATGCGTACACCTCGAGTTCAGCCGTATATATATATGCTCCTTGACCATAATACCCGTCCGTACCATGATACAACACTGCGGTCAAATGTAAAAAAATAACGTCTAGCAAATTTAGGCAAACAAGTAAGAAACAATGATTTTCGAAGTCTTATATGAGATCAAACTTACAAATGTCAGAGTTATTAAATGCACCACATTTACCCGTTAAACCTATGTAGATAGATAAAGTAGCAAATCTGTCATATGATGCTGGATACAACTTAATTTAAAAGTTATATGTAGGGTGAAAATAATATCAGTCAAAGCCAGTATATTCTTTTATCTAATTTGAAATGGACTCACTTCCATGACCGGTGTGTGAATAAGCCCACACTCTGATGTGATTATTGTCGAAACCATACACCACGAACGCAGTGGTACCGTCAAATGGGCTATTATACGTGATGAGACTCGAACCTAAGCAGAAATAGAGAGAGAACGTATTGTAGTAGTGCGAGTTTGAATTTAAAAAAAATAGCAGAACTGTATATTGTGTTTTTGTAAACATCAAGTACGAGAAGAAATTCATTCGTAAAGTACTTGTCGTAACATGGATTGTATGATCGTGATTTTAAAATAGAAGAAGTAGTAGAATTCTCAGAATGATCTTTATTGATAAAATCTATATAAATGCATATAAAAGTTAAAAAAAGTGTGGCCAAGTTTCAAAAGATTTGTTTTCGTTAGATACGACATACATTATCTTTTAAACAGGTTAACAAAGATTCCGAAACATGCATTTCAGAAGCTTATTAGCATATAACAAATAGCATGTAACTGGGCAAAATTTATAGTTATTGTATAAGAGTTTTCCATTTCTTATTTTGATTCGTCAGTATAAGTCTTGATAAAATGCATTGGTATTATAGTGTATCAAAAAATGTCAATTGTTTATGTGATCTACACTACTTTTACTGCAATAAAGCATAATGAAAAACGAACAGAACACAAGAAACTTAAGAACACAACTAGTAAAATAAGAGACATTTATATCAAAAACCAAGGCATTACCAACTAGTATAAACACAATGGATTGACAAATGTAGTATAAGCAAGTGACTTGAGCCAATTGAGCGTTTGCCAATGATGGAACCCCTCCCGCGTACAATGCAGTTAAATAATTATTTTATTCATGTCCTTACCAACGGAATCTGCAAAGAAGTTTGGAAAGTTGGCTGTGGTGTTAGGAAACTTTATCCGAGATATGACAAGGGAAGGATATTCATCTATACCATGTGACAAGGAAACAAAAGAGTCTGAAACTTCGAAGATAAGAATAACAATGATGATAATACGTTGCAATACGAATAACAAAATATTGAATACGTATTCAACATTATTGAATGATGTGTAAAATACCGATGTCTCATTGGTCCAAAGCTCGACTAAGGAAGCAAATTATGCTTCGTATTTATGTTTTTTGGGTTTCCCCAGTAAACATAATTATCATTTAGTTTTAAAGCGTATTTGTCATGACTTTTATCTGTCTAAATGTTTTGCAATATGCTTCAAGTTATCTTTTTCGGATTCAAAAACCTGTCTGTCTCAAATTTACTTTTCGAGTTTGAAATAGTAGCATTACGTATATAATAAAACAGTTTTTATAGACTCTTGAGGCACTGTATATATTGCTATCTTCTGTTGAATATCGCATTATATGCACTGCCGTAAGAGTCAATAATTGTATAACAACAAACAAACACTAATAATAAAAGATTAATTTTAGCTTTAGACATGCCATAGAAGGGACATTTCCTATCTTCTATTCAAATAACGAAAGTCATACTTTCAGTTTTAGAAGAACAAAAATAAAGCTTACCCAAGCCTGTTTTTGATTTCAGTGTTATATTTTTCACAAAGAATTCGGGTTTCGGCAGGGAGGAACATTTCCATGCTCTCACACGAAATAATACTCTACTACTAGCTTGGTTTACTGGACCCGTCCAGTATGAAGACGATGCTGAAATGGTATACAATTTAGAGGAATAATATGTTATATTTTTTAATACACGCGAATTGAAAGACATGATACAGCAATCAGATATGCTATGCTTTCGACTACTTGCTTTTGCTTTTTGCCGTTTAACTTAGTAGTTTTCAAAATATGTTTTTCCCATGCGTTATGCGAAATACATAGATATTTCCGGACACCGTACGTATTACTACACCATCGTAGCCATACATTTAAAGCATGGGTGTGACTAAAACTTTGCATTATTTCTTCTCTTAACTAAGGTAATAGGCATTTTAATACACAGGCTTTATATGGGCTTTCATTGAATTATATATACTGCAGATGATTTACATATCGTTTGACCTAAACTGAATTATTTTTGTTTGGTAGAAGAACTCCTCAAGTTGTTTTAATTTATGTTTGATATCAATATAACAGTACAATTGATTTAAACATGCCCAAAAGCAGAATACAATAAACCAAAAGCATGGCTCACTATAGCTTTGTTTCTATATTTGTATATCTTCTGTAAATGAAGTATCCTGAATTTAATTTTAATCAATACCGGTATGAAAATTTTACTCACCTGTATATAAGTTTAAAAAACATTGTATGTATAAATAAGATTTGATACTTACATGCATATATACAGCTACCTATATACTGGTTACTATATGTTGGAGCTGAAACAACAACATATTCACTGTCGTAAATATATGCAATTCCACCATATCCTGCTGGGCTATCATCGTCCCGGATAGTGTGACCTGGCATATACAAAGCATTAATTATGGCTGTGGAATGGGCTTAAACGTTGCGCACTGGGATAGGCCCCTAAGTCTCGTTTTGAAAATGCGAAGAACGTATATTCGTAAGTACTATTACAAGTAGTAGTCAAAGTCTTATTCTAGCTTTGCTCGATCCGTCTCTGAATTAGTAAAAAAAGGAAAACGTACGTTGTAAATAATATCATTTTAGCATTGTTCATCGTCTAATAAACAAGTTCTTGTCCGTTCAGCTGCTTAGTTATTAATCACTCAGGTCTATGGCCTCCATGGTTTATCACTGCGCATCAGATTTATTAGACGATGAGCACCGATAAAACGGATACTACTTCTATCAAGACGTCAAAAACGACATGTTCATCCTTTTGTAATGTATTGTCATGTAAGAATTAAAATAAAATAGTTTCAAACGTTGTTCATCGGCTTATAAACAACTTAAATACCAGGTAATACGGTATTATCGATTCTATTAGTGTCTAAAATACCATACAACCTTGAACATCAATTACACTTCAATACATAACTTCTGTTCTAAATAGGATTAATTCTTCCAGCTCTGTGTATTCTCAACAATTGATACTGTTTAAATTGCAACCAAGTGTAAACTCAAATGATATTGACTAGTGTATAATGAGAAAGTGCTTCTAGAGTAGCAATTTACTGAAATATCAAAGTATACAGGGTCATTTATGTATTTAGTTTAAAGACTATAATACCAGTTAGAGTGATGGCTAGTAATAGAAAAACAAGTTTCGTACAATTTGGTTCAATCTTGAAACTTGATCAGTCTTTAAACAATCGAGCAACATAAACTCTTCAAAGTATGGCCTTTGCTAGACTTGGTCAGTTTCGTTTAAGTTTTGCATGTAAGCTAATACCCGGTATGTCAGCTACCAATAACGAGATTTATTTGAAACGTAAACAAACTTTTCTGCTGCACCAGGCAACAACATTATATTACTAGTAAGATTACCATTATTGATTGAATTTATATAAAATTGTAGCCCATGTTAAGCTTTCTAAATTAAATTCTAAGTTCAAAATTTGAAATTCTTCTGTTATGAACATATCCAGTAACTACTAAAGGATTTATTTGAAATATCCATTAATTCTTAAGGCAATGATAGGTGAGGGCACCTGTTTTCTATGACTGACTCACTCTTATTGAATTGAATTGCTTGCCCTTTCACTAACAAAGCAGTTCGATTAGTCGAGCGTGCTCTCAAGCCTGTCATCAGACAAAGTTACTCTTGATGAATATTTCATACCTGTTGCCTGAAATATATAATCTTTGTTTGAACCGCTTTTATCTTTAACCTGTACGTCAACAAGCAGTGGCGCTTCGTGTAGGTTGTGAGGAACATATTTGACAGCATCTTCAAGGTAACCAGAGGCAATATCTAACCAGCCGCTGTCAAAATCGGGCAATGGAAAACCTGTTACCCATAAAACAAACCAAAGATAAATATATGTTTGAGAAGGCTATCTACGAACAAGGTTTGTTTACATGAACAGAAGAAGGTGCTTACAGGTAGATACAGAAAAATCTTGTATAACTCCATTCACACTGTTACCCAAGCAGAAGGCTGTAGCCATTCACGAGGTGGAAATACCAGTTTTTTGTTATTTTGGGGCAATGAGATGGCATGAAGAAAAGCTCATGGTGATTAACATTCCCACAGGAGCGAAAACAAAGATGATTTGTACGATGGGAACAAGTCCAGTTATTGAGACTTTGCACGGGGCACAGTAGGCTGAAAGCACATCCGCATGAAATGGTGAAGCTAGTCTTACAGATCAGATAATAGAACATTTACTTTGTTTATGTCCTCTGTATGCACAGTCATGGATTTAGGACCTGTGTTATATCTGTAGCGTGATGGCGTGGCGCCGCGCCCTGCCGCCTTTTCGTGCCGCCACTCTGCCCTTCTCAACATCCAACATTATGTCCTAGTGACATATGCAGTTGCGAGCCATAACAGACTTTTAGTATGGTTCTAAAGAATTATATATCTACTATGGTAACGTATGAGGCTAACAGAATAAGCTTTAAGGCTTAAGTGTTCTAACTAGTATGCTATTATAGTCAAGATAATAATTATACAGATACTCGACAGCAACAACCCCAAGGCATGGAAGGCCTAGTATGATCTATATGAAGGACAATAAAATAAATGTGATCTTAACTTGATTAGGTAGACAACTTAGGCTAAAAACAAAAAAGATCAGCATTGATTTTGTTACGAGCTTTGAGCTTCTTTTTATTTATCCCAACTCAATGTTGAAACTTCTATTTCATCAACAATTTATAAATAAAATGCCAGGCATTAGTCAGTAGAGCACATCTTTTTTGCGCGCATTCTAAAATATGTGGGGGACGGTAAATAATATAGATAATGACTACCATAACAATCTGTAGAGGTCATTTATCAAGCATTGGATTTCAGGCAATTAAAGTTAAGCAGTTATAGCGCTAGTTCACCGCTTCGTGAAAGTATTTCCATATATACGTAAATACATTGGTGTATCTATATATTTTGTGTTATTTCATTTTTATACACCCCGAACACAAAGTGTTAGTGGGTATACTGGATTTAAATTGTCCGTCCGTCCGTCCGTCCGTCCGTCCGTCTGTAGACGGAATCTTGTGGACACTAGATCTCCAGTACCGCTGGTCAGAATTTGATGATACTTCACACAAGTGATAAGTACAATACCTAGTTGTGCATGGTCCATGTTTCGGGTCTCTAGGTCTAAGGTCAAGGTCACATGGGCTCTAGATTGGTCCAGGTTTCGGATCTCTAGGTCACAGGGGCTCGAGATGGTAAAAACTTGTAGACGCTAAATCTCCAAAACCCCTGGTCAGAATGTAGTAATACTTCACAGAAGTGATAAGTGCAATGCATGGTAGATGTTTCGGGTCACTTGAGACAATAAAATCATGTGCGCTTTTAATCGCCAAAACCCGTGGTCAGAATTTAATTATATTTCATAGAAGTGATAAGCACCATACCTAGTTGTGCATGGTCCATGTTTCGGGTCACTAGATCATAAATTTTAAAATACTATGTCAGTGGGGTGTTCGGGGGGTATTCATAACCTTCAGTGATAGTTCTAGTTAACACTAAAATGAAGTCCTATTTCAACAGTACTTAAACTATTTACTGGCGGACATTTTACCGAACTATTGTTCCTGAGGAAGGACCGTCACTAATATCCTATCCTTCATACGAAACTGCCAACGTTTGAGAAGTTTATAGATTCCGAGTCAACCACTTTAACCACTAGTACTGATGCTGGACTAAAGGAGTTAAATAAGTACAAGAACTGGTAATTGAGTTCTGGATATATTTTCTTTGTAGTTCACGAATAGCAAATGTTTCTTATTTTATGCCTTGTATGTAAGGCATATAAATCTATAATATTTATGCAGTGATAACTTCTTTAACAATAAAAGCGCCACAGTAGTCATATTATATAGTAACTGTCTAGTTCGGCTATATCGAGGTCGTGATTAAATCCTTTTCTATCAATACACTATGAATAATATATTAAGTCAGGGAGTGTAATAAAAACAGATAATTATAGACTGATTTGCAATATCCTATTCTTTAAATATGAAATATAAAAAACATTTATATTACATGTACTTACATTCAGTAAGTTTTATATTATATCCGATCACAATGACTAATATATGAAGCATTTTAATTATAAACTAACTTCTCAAAATCATAACAAGACGCTCAAAATTCCGTTTTTAAGAAAATCAATACAGGTTTTAAACCACCAAAACTTAAACATTTGTGCGCATCGGTGATTATAAAAGAATCAAAGCACTGAGGGTGCTGGAACAGTTAAACATTTTGGTATTTATCGGAAGTTCTTAAAAGGTTGACTACTCCAACACGTTCATACTGTGTACTCAATTGACATGCTGGTCACAATTAATAATGACTTGAATTACTGTAGAAACAGAAATGATTTGTTTTATTACATTAAATCTGAATTTTCTTAAATCACACCAGGCTTAACGAATCAGTCAATGTGCTTTAGAAAACTTGTTTTAGAAAAGAACCTGTGATAAGTGTGAAGATAAGTGGCTTAACTAATCGGAGACAACTTGCATGAGAAGAAAACATACTGTATGGTAGTGACAATCACCAGCTTGAATAAGTGGCCACTAGTTATACCTCAAAGTTCTTTACAAAATATATAGGCTATGTTACTCTTAAAAAGAGAATACAGGTGATGGTTTACATTACCTTCTATAACGCTAATATGTCTGCATTGTTATAGTTAAAGGATAGGAAACAAGGTGTTATGGCATATAACAGAATAAATTTAATGTACTGGAGCTATATAAAGTGAAGGTCTGATTTTACATAGGTTTTTATAGGAAAAAGCATTAAAAATCTTCTGCTCTGAAACCTTAAGGCACAGAGCTAGTGGACTTCACCAAGGCTTTTCAAATCATGACCCCCTGGTCAACATTGACCCCTCCCGAGGGTCACTTGATTTTACATAGGCTAATAAAGGAAACCTTTAAAAATCTTCTTCTCTGAAACCCAAAGGCACAGAGCTAGTGGACTTCTACCAAGACTGTTCAAATCATGATCCCGGGTCAACATTGACCCTTCCCAAAGTTCACTTGATTTCACATAGGCTTTTATAGGAAAACATTAAAAAAAAAAATTGTCTAAAACCAAAAGACCCAGAGCTTAAGATAATTACAATGTAGCATTTTGTAGTGGACCTCTACCAAGATTGTTTAAATCATGACCCCAGGTCAAAATTGACCCCACTCCGTGGTCGACGGTTTTCAAATAAAGATAGTCCTGCCTCATAACAAAAGGGCTATAACTAAGATATTTGGCAGAACGCATTGCCTAATCGTCCTCTACCAAGATTGTTCAAATAATACCCTCCTCTGCTCGAAATCGACCCCGCCCGGCTCACTTGATTTTACATTGATATATATTAGATTTAAAAAAAATCTTTTTGTCTCAGATCACAATGCTCAGAGCTTAGATATTTAGCTTGTTGCATTGTCTAGTGGTCCAGTACCAAGATTGTTCAAATCATACCCCTTGGGTGCAATTTGGTCTCGCCCCTGGGTCATTTGACCTATTGACTTACTAAATTGTTTTTAAGCTACAGCAATTAACTACATGTACATGGATAAAATTTTGCAGATTTCAACTTTGATCTTGGCTGACCATGACTTTGCCCTATTTTCTGTTTTTGAATTTTTTCAGGGGTTTAAGAGTTCTGTATATATGTACATGTTCATGTCCGGGTTGTAACCCTGTTGTATTTGAAGAATTTTATTAATTGCCACAAATGTTCAGTACCGGGTCCTTACATTTAAGGTCATTTGTCAAGGTCACAGACTATGGAACATCTCTTTTCAACAAGTGTGTCATTCATTTCAAAATCCTTCCATGCATGACAGAGTTACCATATGTAAAGGATCCTACGAACTTTAAATGTGACTTTGACCTTTGATGTAGGTTCGAGGGTCTTGCACGCGATATATCGTCTTAATGCGATGTACATTGATGCAAAGTTATTGTAAAATACTTCAATACATAACAGAGTTACAGTCCAGATACGAATGTGAAGATCTGAAAAATAGCGCGTCAGCCATATAACGGTAACATATAAGATAGCAAAAGACTATATAAGACTATATAAAAAGCAGTTGCCATGAGAGAAAAGGGTCATCTGATAATAACAAGGCACGCAAAGAAGTAATTGTGGTCTGTAGAATGGTAAAAGAGATTTTCAATAGTGACAGCGTACCTCATCTGAATCGTACTGGCAATTATTGTCGATGTCAACACTGACACGGAAATAGTCCTGATAGGGGAAGATAACCTGGTCATATACTAAGCTTCAGTATGAAAATATGGAATACGACAAGCTATAACCAAAAAGATATGCAGGAACACCAGCAAAGTATCGATAGGTACGACCATCATTGAATAATTTACCATACTCGGAATCTGAAAAAATATGATAGTCATAAATAATTTGAGGGATGCACTGAAGCAATGTTTATCAGTTATAGTAGATCCAGAGGTCTTCAACTGGGATATCTTTTAATATGTTGACCTTGGAACTATTGATAAATTGCCAAATGCCATCCCATTTAGCTTTCTTGAATAATGGAATGTCTCTAGGGGTTTGTTTATTTATGAAGGGTTTGAGGTGAGCTTGAGAGGTGACTAGGGTATGGTCTGAAATACCAGCTTGGACAGATACTGTGCTTACTAGTGTATGGTTTGTTGTGAGGAATAAGTCTAAGACATTTTCATTACGTGTAGGGGAATTAACCACTTATGTGATATCAAAGTCATGTGCTATTAAGTTTCATAGAGGGTATGTGGTCGGAGTCCAAAATGAGCTTGGGGTATTCAAGTCACTAAATATCCATTTTGAGGGGTCTAGTGAGATCCAGTGATATTTTAAAGTTCATGAGATCATTCTGCTTTGGTCGGTACCAGGCATGCAGCAACATGTAGGGGCTCAATCGGAATTGTTCATCTTTATTTTGACCCATAAAAGATCACGTTGTTGCTGCATTGACGAAATATATTTGTTTTTTGACCAAAATGAAAACGCCATCTCCTTTACCTGTGAACCTATCTTTGCGAAAAGGGTTGTAACCAAAATTCGGTGGGAATATTTCATTTGTGAGGTGGTCTTTGGTAAGCCAGCATTCAATACAATTCAATGTAACACAACATTTATTTGAAGTCGGTATGCCATTACAAAATTATTACTCAACAACTTAAAGTTCCTATGACAATATCCGGGTTGTGAGTGTCAAGTAGGAGCAAATATTAATGCATTTTGTTGACAATGTCTGTCTGCCTGCCTGTCTGCCTGTCTGGCTGTCCTCACAACATAGTTCTTACAGTTAAGAGAATCAATATTGTAAAACTGTTAAAATAGTAAAAGAATAAAAGGTTTAAAAACAACTCTTGTATGATTAATAACTAAGTTGGGCCACTGCCTGCTTGAATATTTCAAGATCAGACAGGATCGCAATATGCGTGGTTAACCTACCTATTCCACAGGACTGAGGTATGGGGGAAAACGAGTACTTAAAGAAGTCCGAAGTTGCATGGGTTTGGCGGAGACTAAGGAGGTGCATACTTGTGAACCTGTTTGGGACTTCTATGTAACTGGGCAGGGAGTTTGCTACAAGATTGTAGTATATTTTGTAGAACATAACCAATTTGGAGGCTCGACACCTGTTCTCAAGGGTGCTCCAGCCGAGGGTGTTCTGCAGGTCTGTCACACTGGTATCTCCAGAGTAATCATCTTTACCCATCTGATTATGCGTCGCTGGACCATCTCCAGCTTGTGAATATTAACCTGGGTGCATACTCTAATTGTGGTCTGACTAATGTTTTGAAAAAGAGTGATTGGATATTTTCATGTTTTGTTTTGATGTTACGTTTGAGGAAGCCTAGTGTTCTGTTTGCGTTTATTGTTATTTTTGAAATGCGTGTATTCCAGCTGAGATCTTGGCTGATTTCTACACCAAGGTATTTTGCATCCTTAACTGGCGAGAGTGTTTGACCGTGAAGCTTATAAGGGAACTGGATGGGTTTTTCTAGCTGCTACGTATTATATTGAGGACCTGGCATTTACTTGGGTTAAATTCCATGTCTCACAATTTTTCCCACGTTTCTAGCATAGAGAGATCCTTTTGTAACCTTTGACAATCGGAAAGGGAAGTAACTGCAAGGTAAACGGCAGTATCATCAGCAAAAAGCCGAACCTGGGAGGTAACCGTGTCAGGAAGATCATTTATATAGAGTAGGAACAGCAGAGGTCCTAGGACAGAGCCCTGGTGGACCCCAAATGTTACAGGGACTTGATCAGACGTGCAACCATTAGCCACTACTGACTGAGATCAGACATTACCTTGAAATTAGTGTAGGGAGGAAACAAGAAACAAGAAGACAAGAAACTTTGTTTATTTTGAACATAGAAAACATTAGCTTAAAGCTATATACCGACATATTTATAAGCAAGATTTTTAAAATAATAAAACATTTAGGAGGATTACTTTTAGATTTGGGAATTGACCCGGAGGGACCTGACGCAGGCCTATGAAAAATGAGTAATGTTGCAAAACCTTGTAGTTGAGTTACAGGGGCTATTTGTGTCATATATTGCCAGGGGCGTAGCTTGAAAGAAATGAAAGTGTAGGCACATATTTTGTAGGGGGAGTTGGGGGCATACTACCCCGAAATTGTTTTTAATCCCGTATCGCCACAGCTGCATTCTGGCGTATCATGGGGTATATTTTGGAGGAAAATATGGAGAAAAAAATTGTGAATTTTGCCACACTGAAAATCAGTTATCTTAAAACTTATGCGCTAAAAAACAAAGCACTTATCATATTAAAACAATTACACTGAACCGATTTTCTAAACGTCCATTTTTTAAGATTCAGTTATAAGAAAAGTATTTTGTGTAACGACTTAAAATTTAGAACCACAGAGTAAATTTAGCACTAAATATTTTTTCAATGCAATAAACGTAGAATGTCCAATTCGAAAAACAAAAAAGATGACAAGAATGACCACTGAATAGCGGGCTAGAGCCATCGGCATTACCTCGATTTACTGATATTGTAAATATATCAGTTTCGACAAAATGTGAGAAATAATACACCGAACAGAATTTCCCCAGACGTCCACTTGATGTTTGATTTAAATATAAGTATAAAATATTTAATATATAATTATATTTAACATTATTTCTCACATTCTGTCGAAATCGATAAATTAATTTACAAAATCAGTCATACTTGCCGAAGCGAGGTACCAGCGCCAGTAATGCCGACGGCTCTAGCCCACTATTAAGTGATCATTTTTGTCATCTTTTTTTATTTTCGAGTTGGACATTCAACGTTTATTGCATTGAAAAAATATTTAGCTCTAAATTTACGATACACGTGATCCTCGTGCCAAAAGTCGTAATCGTAGTCATCGTCTCGCGCGGTCAACCGTGACAGTAAAATGTCATTTTTTGGGTAAAATTCGATAGAGCACTATGTATAACTCTGGAGCTCTAAATTTTAAGTCGTTACACAAAATACTTTTCTTATAACTGAATTTTATAAAATGGACGTTTAGAAATTCGGTT